>JALLBE010000586.1:0-15093 GCA_036939795.1 Thalassiosira mediterranea
CGAAGTATCCCGGGGGGGGTACATCGATTTTGACGAGCCTCACCTCGGAGGGGGTACAACTTTAAAAATCTGGCGGGAAGTGCCGCAAAATTGGCGGGAACTGTACCATTGTAAAGAGGAATTGGTACTGTTGTACGTAGGAATTGGCACTTAGCAGTAGGAATTCTTACTATGCGATGGAATGACCACCAATATGGCGGGACGATCGAGAAGGGGGTATACCGTTTTTTGACTACCATAGGCTCGGCTCCAAAAGGGGGGTATGCCGAATCAGGGGGATACTTCGTTGTACTCCTGTACATACACGATACACGATACACGGATCTGGGTCCTCTCCCGCTTTTCAGCGAAAATCAAGGGGTTGAAGTCGCAACGCAAATGAATATTGGAATTCGTATTTCCATCGCTGATTGAAGCGTGACGTGTTGCTGGAACTTCAATAATTAATCGAGCTCTGTGTGAAGGATTCTCGCGGAGCGCGCGCATCGCGCGCGCATCGCGCGCGCCAAGATGTACAAAGCTGTAAGTAAATATGTTACACATAAATAGAACAAATAATTGCAAATAATAAAATATTGTTCCATGATTATTATTGATAATTAAAATTTCATAGACGTACATTTATTGTTACTCAAATTCCTATATTTTTCACTTACTACTGAAAAGTCCCCAAACAGCTGCCGCTCTCGCTCAAGCATTGCCGCCCAGCCCGACCGCCATGACGTCATGACGTGCCCCCCGCCCGCCCCCCCCCCTTCCCAAGCCTCAAGCAAGAAGATGGACCGCGGCGGCACCCCCACGGCGACGGGCCCACGGCCTGCAGCCCCGGGGTGCAGGCAGCGCATCTGCCCCTGCTACGAGCACTACGAGGCACTTTCTGCTGAATCCATAGGTTGCATACACCAATAGCTCCCTCAGGCCCGAGGCGGGGCATCATAGGGTCACCATGGGACAGTCACAGTCCTCCGCCTTCGTGGGCTGCGACGTGGACGACGATGAAGGGCGGAGGAGGAAAGAGATAGTCGCGGCGAGCTGCAATGACGAGGATGACGATTTCGATTGCATGGCCGACCTTGTAGTATGCGGTGGCGGATGCCCCACTATACAACAGACTGCCGTCGAGTGCATACTGGCCCCGTTCCGTCGGATAGAAAGGGAACCATCGGTAGAAGTGTGGGTAGAAACACACGCAGAAAAACAAGGGCACCAACAAGGGCACCAACAAGTATTGCATCCTCACAAAGTAGTTGACTCGGCTGATTCTAGCGACGAAGAAGGACATGAGTACAGCCTGCATAGATTCGCTCTTCGGAAAGCACTCGACGGATCTCTCGAAGCGGCCAGTGATGACCTCAAGGAATATGCTGAAGAAGCAGCCGCAGCCTGCGACGTTCAAGAGGTCGCAGGTGATGCAGACGGCATGCCTTCGTTGTCCCTAACTCTGAGCGAGGTAAACCTGAGAGAGCTGGCGGACGATGCGGATGACATACCTGCAATGCCGGAGTCTCCTGATATGGAGGATACAGGTACCGTCCTTGCGTGGACTGCACTTGGGGCTCTCCTCGCCTCGCCTGTGGCCACTTCGATTGCGTCGCCTAGGCGCGTATCGCCAACTCTTTGGAACGATGGAGAGGGCTCAGATCTGCCTCCTGACATCCAGGCCGAAGGTGCTGAGGAAGATGCATGTTGCGTGATCCCAGTAGCGAAGATTGAGGAACATACGGACGCTGTTTGCAATCCTGTTGAAGTTTCATTTGATCTTGATGAACTAATGATGGACGATGAGGTGGACTGGATAACAGGGACTGTGAATCAGGATGGAAAGAAGCTCAAGCATGAGACTGAGTCTGTCCTTGCGTGGGGTGCGATGGGTATCATTCTCGGCTCGCCCGTAACCTCGTTGGTGGCGAGGCACCAACCCCCCAATCTGTGGTCTGAAGGAGAGGAGTCCGCTTTGCCTCCGGATATCGATGTTGAAGAAGGATCTTGCGTGGAGGAGTCACCTGATTGTCACACAGTGAAACCTGCTGCTGGGATATGTGAAGACTTGAACTCAACTTGCAATCATAGCGAGGGTTGGTTTGATCTTGTCGAGATGGATGACTCTGAAGTAGAATGGATGTCAAAGGAAGTGAATCAGGATGTGAAGGCTGATTCTGTCCTTGCAATGAGTGCTATGGGCATGATCTTGGGATCATCTGCTCCCTTGTTGGTTGTGACGCCGAGGTACCAGTCGCCATGTAACTGGGACGTAGCAGAGGGTTCAGATCTGCCTCCTGAAATCGATATTGAAGCAGGAGTCTCAGGCGGTAAATGTAATAAGGGGGCAGGGGATTGCACCATGGATCCTGTTCTTGAGACAAGTGGAGATTGTGACCTGCCGATTGATCTCGATGAGCTGGAGGACGCTGAAGGAGCCCTGGATGCAAAACCAACAGACGGCAACCACGGCGCTGATTCTGTTTTTGCCTGGGGTTCTTTGCGCACGCTCCTAAGCTCGCCGGTGCCTTTGGCAATGGTGTCGCCAAGAGTTCAGTCACCCAGTCTCTGGGAAGAAAGAGATGGGCTCGACACACCCCATGAAACTGAGACAGAAGAATCACTGGAAGAATTAGCTTCATGGGGTGATGGGGACCGAACACCTGAAAGCGCTACGATAACCAGTGGAGCTACAGGTGTAGGTTGCAATATCAAGGAGGACCCATTAGATCTCGGTGAGCTGATGGACGAAGGAAGAAACTGGGATGAGGAGCCATTAAATCAGAATACGAGCGATAAAAAGCAGGTGGACTCTGTCCTTGCTCTGAGTGCCGTGGGCATGCTTCTCGGCCCGCCAGCCTTGTCCGTTACATCGGCAAGAGGTCGATCACCCAGCCTCTGGGATGAAGGTGAGGTGCTGGACCTACCTCCCGAGATTGATTCCAATGACGAATCATCGTCCCTGTCTGAAGACAGACTCGAAGCAACTGATTGTCCAAAGACAAATGCCGTCACAGAGATTGCCCACAACAGCTGCTCATTAGATCTCAATGAGTTGATGGAAGAAACAGGTGAAGTGGATGTTCCGATGGTAGCTGAGAATGAGAAGGGTAAGCAGGGGGCTGACTCCATCCTTGCTTGGGGTGCGTTGGGAATGGTCCTGGGCTCACCTGTGGCCACGTCAGTCATATCGCGACCCTCGCCTGGTCACGATGTTGATATTTGGGATGTTGAGGAAGGCACTGATTTGCCTCCCGAGATCGAAATTTGCTCCACTCACGAAGATGAAAGTGAGCCTGGTGGCTATGACATTTCTATTGGCTGTAAGGAGGTGACAGCAATAGAAGTCCAAGAAATGCAGTTGAAGGGCTGCGGTCCACGTCTCCCTTACCTCTACGATGAGGCAGATACACATGACTACCCTGACACCCACAGCTTGCCATCTCTCTTAGAATCGTCAGATGATTCCGACACGACATCATACCACAGCCCACTGACTCCTTCCAAGTCCTACAGTGGTGACTCCATCGCGTCAGGGGCCAACAAAGACATCTCCCCCTCATCGCGATCATGGCCTCTCACGCTCCCCAGGTCACCATCCCGGCTCCGTGGTGCAATGAGCCGAGCACGGAAGCGAGTGCCATCCTTTGCATCGTTGAAATCAAGGAGGAAAAATCCAAGTGACGTCACTGCATGTTAGAGCACACATTGCTTTGAAGTGTAGTCAAGAGAGATGGTGCCCCTGCAATGGATCATGGACGCAAATGTACCCAGATAGATAGTCCCTGAATCTCTGTCCACAAGAATACACACCTCTCGACGCAAGCTATTTCCACCCGCGAGGCAAGCCACAAGCCCAACATTGTATGTATGGCGAGTCTCATCTACACGCTGTGGAAAAATGAATGTACCCCCATTGAACAATTTTGATGCTGTTCATTCGCATCCACCACCAACCTTGATAACAAGTATTGCTGGCACAGTCATTGGAATAATGCGTTGCTAATAATAGAAGTAAAACATGCTACGAAAAGTATTATCTAATTGCAAATGCTCATCTTTCAGCTTCACTCAAGTCCTCGCCGACTGGACCTCGGTTCTTGGTCATCGCTTGCTCCATCGCAAGAGCATACAAACATGATGTCTGTGGCGTAAAAATCTGGAGGATCTGCTTGTGCGATTGCCAGGGTTATTTGTTCGTAGAGGCACATAAGATACATTGCAAGGGCGTGGACAGTATGCAAAGTTGAGCATAACTGTCAACCAAAGTCCGAAATGCGAACATGCTGAGATCAAATTACAATTTGCAATGTGATATCAATATCATTCAAATGGAAAATCCCAATGGACGTCTACATGTTCCGGAACCGGCCCGCCCAGTGTCAACCCACGAATACATATCTTCTGACTGAGGACGTCACCAACTTCGACCAACACGCGAGATAGAGCCCCTCTTTCGTCATCAACATCCGTCTCAGCTGTATCCCCAGAAAGATAGCTCATGCTATCAAGCCACTCACCCAGCCTCCGGGTATCCTCTCTTGTACCACCAGCAAGATTTCCAAGAGTTACATGTGCAACCCAAGCGGGCGATCCCTTTCGTTGATTGTGCTGCTTCATGGTTAGGTCCCTGAGCAATGGGAATTCATACTCTTTCTCGGCATCGACATTCTCGCCGCTGTCCTCCTTCTCTATCAGCGCTAGGTCACAAAGTCGTCGATACAAGTCGTCCAACGCTGGGGAGGAGTCGAAGGTCGCCACGATCAAACAGTGTTTCCTGGGAGGGAACCTCTCAAGCGCACGTAATCGCAGCCAGTACTCATCGTCGGCTCTACCGTTGCTGTGTTCCAGCACACATTTTCTCACCGCAGACTCCCACCGTGGAACCTCCTCCTCTGGCATTTTATCTAACACTTTTCCTACGAAGAAGTACGTCATGTGGAGCGAGTTACGCGTCCGTGGCTTGATGGCGAGACGTCTCCTCGATTGCTTCTTCGACACAATCGTCGATGGCGATATGGTCGAAGACCCAGCTTCACCGTCGCTCTTTTCCAAGTCGCCTCCGATCTCCTCCTCCCACCGATCCCTCGTCTCGCATACCAACTCATGTAGGCGGTGGAAGACGGCGTCGTCCATCGTGAGCTTGAGATAGGTGTTGCGTACGCGCGCGTTTCCGGTCGCGCGATCTTCGATGCGTTGTTTCCTCCTACCGAATTTCGTCCGGGCACCCAGCGGCGGCAACGGAGTCTCGCCCCGGCTGGCGTCGATCATATGCTTCGGAGGTGTCACCACGGGCTCGACTTCGCAGCCATCGTCGCGCGAGCTCGCATTGTGTATCATCGTGCGGCGGTAGACACCGATTGCGCCTCGACGCGGCGGTGACTCCACGCAGAATGCCGGAGATAATCGTCGCGACAGCACCGATGATAGGGACAGCGCGCTAGTTGTCGTCGTCGTCGCGGCGGCCGAGAGCAGGAGGGCGGGGCCGCGGTGATGGCGCATGATGATGAGTTCACACGAAAAAAAAAGTGATCCTCGCGAGTCGAGCATCGAGCATCGAGCATGAAGCATGACCGAGTTGATGTGTAGGGAAAAACCCGGGGTAGCAATGCAAACGAACTTAGTACATATATACTGTAGGGGAGTCATGGAATTCGACTAGAGCATTCGTCTCACCTAACATCATGTCCAAGACCCCACATGATTTCCCTTTTAGCGAGCGCCATGATGTATGTACGATAGCAACACCTCTAGATAGATGGATCCGGCAATCGGCCATGGCGGTGCCATGGCAACCTCTGCTGGGTGAAGTGATACTGCAGTGCACTTTTCCTTCACCACTGCTACTCGTTATTCCAAGGTTGTTGCAAGCGAATGCATTCCTGTGCCCACGAACATTCTCAGCAAGCCGTATTGTACTATCGAGTCCAGCAGTTGCAACAAGATGGACAATGTTCCTCCCTTGATATCCATGACCAACTGTTTGTTACGATCCCTGTATCATTCGCTATTTTATGAGAGAGATCGATCGCACCACAACGACGTCCTCGGCGCCGCTGCCAGCGCTGCGCTCGTCCAGGGCGCCGGGCTCCTCTATCGTGAACCGCACGAGCAGGTTGTCAATCTGCTGCGTGCACAAGGCCACCTCGCCTTCACCATCACCCACAGCTCCATCTCCGCCACCCCCCGGGCCAGATCCATCATCCTTGCTCCACTCCTTCACCCTGCTACTCCTCTCGGCCTGGGACTTCCCTCCCCGCGCCTTGTTCGTCTGCCACGCGCTCCTCACGTCAGCTCCCAGCACCTCCAGAATCACCCGTCGCGCCATGTCTGCAGCCTTATCGGGGGAGTCCTTCCATGGCGAGGATAGGCCGTAAAACTCGAGGGAATCTCCGGCATCATTGTCATCAGGCGCAAGGAACAGGTCCCGCAAAAATTGTTCAGCCTCGGGAGAGATGGTGACGCGCCTTCGCTTGCGCAATCCGGAGTCCACCCAGGGCGGAACCCTCACCTCGCCACCGAGCTGCTCTGCAGGTTGATACATCGAGGAAGTTGACGTCGACGTCGATGGCAACGGCTGTATTCCAGACGAGGGATCCATCCCCGACGATGGCTCCGGCCCCGACGACTGCTGCATGGGCGGGCTGTATCCCACGCAATCGTAATGGGGAACGTACCTACTCACATGCATTTGGGCACGAATGTGAGCCATGACAGCAATGCAATAAAGTAGAAATGACAGTGAGACACGTACGGCTTCACGTCCAGCACCGGCGTCCCGTCCACCAGATCCAACCCCGAAAGCAGCAGCCTGAAAGTCTTTCGATCCCCGTCACCCTTCTTCTTTTTCTTGTTATCCACAACTATGCCGTCCAACCGACACAGCGAGAATCCCACGGGATTCGGACGATGCGGCGTCCGCGTGCTGAACACCCCCACCTTCTTGCCGCCCAGACTCGGCGGCCGGATCTTGGATGGAAATTGCCGCTCGGCGGAATCGCGATTATCGCGCTTCTCGCCGTTGCTATTGAGGTGAAAGACGAACACGATCCAAACGTGGCTGTATCCCTCGAGCTCCAGGATGGCGTCGCGGGAGATGCGCAGCTCGTCGAATTCGAGCACTCCGCGGGAGGAGGGGGCGAGCGCTCCCTGACGGGGAGTGCCGACGCAGAGGCGGTAGACCGAGCGGAGGGTGCCGATGGGTCGGACGGAGAGGGTGTCGTCGACCTCCTCGTCGTCGACTTCGACTTCGTCGTCGTGAGTGCTCATGATGTCGGAGCGCGTGGCCGTCAGTCGACGACTGCCGATGCCGATGGCGCCTCGATCGAGCGGGGAACGATGATGCTGCCGCGGACGCCGAGTCGATGGGTGGCGGTGACCGACGACGAAGGTCGAAGCAGCCGAGAGGGAGAGCGCGGGGGTCGTCGACGTCGCGGCGGCCGAGAGCAGGAGGGCGGCGCTGCAACGGCGCATCGATGTTGCTTGGTGTGTTTGTGTGATGTTTTCCGTCGGCAGTCCGTCGGCACGCAGCACGCATCGGCTCGCTCGCTCGCTGTCGAGTTGATGGTTGATGTCTGTCTAAGGGAACATTATCGGGGGTATACAAATTTTGTGCGTAGGTACATATTAATAAACGAAATAGATAGCATAAAATTTGACTGAATAAATTTCCCGTATTTACCCCCCATCGAATTCTCTTGCTTTGCGCCGCGTGGAACTCTTTGGAAGAACCCCAACCTCTCCCAACTTCCCAACTCCCAACCCTCAACCCTGCACTCACATTTTTTCCTTCAATTGCTTCAACCGCAACATCCGCGACGATGGCTCCCCTCCGACCGCTCCTCTGCACCCTCGCCCTGGCCACCACTGCCACCGCCTTCACCGCCGCGCCCGTCCACCAGGGCAGCCGGACGGGACGGCTCTCGCCCCTCTGCTCCGACAAGCAGGGAGGCGGCGGATCCGCCATCGCCGCCCCCAAGACGAAGACGGTCCAAACCACCAAACAAAAACAGGAGCAGAAGTCCGAACAGAAGAAGAAGTTCAAGCCCTCGGATCCGAAAGACGAGCAGGACTTCGAGGACGCGCCGATGTTCCGCCTCTTCCTCATAGGCGACGAGGATTACGAGCAGGAACACGTCGTGACGCGCATGTACGAGGTGGTCGAGGACTGTTCCGAGGACGACGCGGCCACGCTGTTCAAGGCGGCGTATCAGAGCGGGGAGGCTTTCATGGGGAAGTATCCCCGGGAGATTGCCGAGATGTATGCGGAGCAGCTGACGAGGTCGGATCCCATCATTTATGCGGATGTTAGGGACGACAAGGACTAATAACAGGAGTGTCGTGGACTGCTGTATGATTGGGAAAATCATGCTCCACTGCGAAGAGTGAAATCGGTTTATGCACTCCCTCATCGCTGCTTCGCTTTCATATCTAACGGTGATGGAGGCAACTGGGGTCGAATCATCGCTGACGTTACTGTTCACTTGATTCTGTCCCGTGTATGTGTATGTGCAGGGCATCAGGACCAGTCGTCAATATGTGATCGCAGGAGGACCTTTTTTGGACAAGTAATGGCACAATTGAACAATTATATACTGTGGTAGGGAAAAATCATCAAGTCGGTAGGGGGCAGGGAGGCATTGGCATCAATATGTATTTGAAAAGAATTAGGATAGGTACGATGTATTTACTACGAAGGAATGAAGTTGTGAGCGGTTTCGCAAACAAATGCAGATCAGAGTGTACCATTTGCATGCAGTGTTGAGTAGGCGAGCTGTTATCAGCCAACCTACGGCCACAACGCTTTGGTATTCATACAGTTGCCCTACCAACGGCCCTTGCTTGGATGCTTAGATGTTACTCGATCACACATCATGGGAACGTTTGACATTCGTCACCCATGATGGTAGCGCAGCACCATTTCCTGCATATACTCCTTGGCCATCGTGTCTCATTTTCCCTCCATGGCCTCGATAATATTCTTTTAGGTCTTCCCGCCCCAATGCACTCTCCAGTGACTCTCGGTAGCGATCCATGGAGTGGGCAACCATAGATGTTCGAACTTTCGTGAATCGAAGCAGTGTCTCAACCACCGTGGGCCCGACTAGGATGTTTCCAGTACACCCTTCTTCTAGAAGAACCTCTGAGCCTGCATGCCTATAGATGCCTCCACAAAATGGACCCATTGTTGGCATAGATGTTATTGCATCCCCCTCTGTGACAACCCGAAACGTGTGAGGCACTCTTTTCTTATAAATAGCTTTGAATGCATTGTTACCCAGTCTCGATTGTCCATATGTATACACAGCAATGGGTGGCTGAAGTCTGATCTTCTTCGTCGGTGTGTTGCTGTGTTTCAATTTCTGTCCGAGCCAGTAAATGTCACTGAGAGCTGGAGGTTCGTCATCATCCTCAAGCGACGAAAGGCTTTGCTTGGAATGACTTCTGTCTTCATTGGGCTGATCAATTACTATCTCGACATTGCTGGAGAGATCAAGTGCGAGCAGCTGCGCAAAACACCCTCCCATTGAATGGCCAGTGATGTATAACTTAGGAAGAGTCAGTGGTTGTGCATCATTTCTTCCATGGATTGTACCATGCTGGCTGCGCTCAACAGCTTTGTCTAGTTGACGTTGGATTATGGAAACGATAGCCTCAATGGTCTCATGCCGTACCTTGGAATAATTTTCTAAAAATCCTTCGTGCACACACGGTAGTGCTTGCCTCGCCATAGGGGTTGCCCTGATGATGGCCTTGGCACCAGTCGAGACAGTTTGGCCTATGACCAAAGGATCAATTGTGGTGCTCTCCATCGCAGTTGTTGGCCATGATGTATATTTACCAGACGTTTTGCGAATGAGATCTTGCAATTTTGATCGCGATGACGGAAGGCCAGCTCCCCATAAGGATTCATCGACGTTAATGGGAAATCCTGGTCGAATGTGGAACGATGGTGTGTCGCTCACAATGTGTTCTGGCAATGCCACCTAGGCACCGCAGTACCAGGTACCAAATATTTAGGTGTCAGTTGAAATACAGCCGATTGTAATGAAAGACAAAATCACCCTTACCTGCCTGAACGACAAATCTGTTTTGACGTTTGATATTGACGCTGAACCTCTAAAAGCGACTACAATCATACTGTCTTCTTCCCCTTCCACTTGCTCTGAAACGTTGCTCGCAATGAAAGCATGGGTATCTGTCTCGCTATCATGAATGGCATGCTCGAGCTTTAGACCAATTGAATCTAGGCGCTGCCTACCAGGTGCCCAGTTGTTCAGTGAATATTCCGACGGACTGTAATATGCTTGCCAAGAGGCCTCAAGCAACCAACATGCTATTTCGACGCAAAAGACAGGGGTGTACCGTCCTTTGTAAATTGCACCTCGGCCAAATTTTAGCTTGTGGGCCTTGAAATTCCCCGTCAGTTGGAAGGTCCCTACTCACATGCATTTGGGCACGAATGTGAGCCATGACAGCAATGCAATTAAGTAGAAATGACAGTGAGACAGCTTACCGATGATATTGAGCGTTTCCTTTATGGTGTGTTGACTCATCAATCCATGGCTCCTTTGTGGCATTGGGAAGATTCTCCACGTATGTGTGGATCGGGCTAGAGCCACAACAAAGCGTTTGTCCTTCCCCTGCAATCTCTTGTCCTTATCAGAGAGGATGATCTGCCTGGAGTATTGATCCGGGCCCAATGCGACCTCGTCGCCTGCAGAAGCATCTTCCTTCGTAGGATGAAAGTGAGATGATGGTAGGAATATTTGCGCCACGACTAGAGAGCATGCAGTTGCATACAAGATTTTCCCTGGGCCAATGTTGAATGCAGTGCCGACGTAAGGAATCTCAGTGCTTACTCGACGAATCCACCCAAATAAAATGTCGGCCTTTGAGTCCCATGACTCGCCACTGTCTCCTATTGAAGTGTCATACACAATTTCAGTTCCTGAAATGTTACTTGATGCAGAAGTGTCTACAAGATTCCGCGAAAAATAAACATAGAGTAAAAAGATGCTGAATCCGACTCCAAGAAGGAGGATCGAAGAAAAGACTCGGAATGCAAGTTGGGCGGGCCTTGTACTGAGAAATGGCTCTCGCCTCAGTCGTTCGCCAGTGACAAAGCTCTGCCCCGTATGCGGGAGTGACGATGCCAAACAAAATGGGATGAATAATTCACATGACAAAACATGATGGAGCAACGGGAGTGAACGTACCGTGTAAATGATGAAAATGCTCCATATTTGAACCACCATGATTTGAACAATTGAACTAATGACATAGACCTTGCTTCCACTGCCAAACCGATCAGGATTTAGCTCAACCCTCTCTGCAATGGATCTTTCTGACATTGGAAACCTTGAAGCAGCCACCGTTATCGAGGCAACTGTTCCGATCAGCAGTAATGTTACTTTCGGAAACATGAACTCCACAAAAGAATCTGAACGCGTGTCATGCTTGTGGAGCAGTGCAAGGGAACTATCTCCGTCGACGTCACCATATTGTTGATAGTACTGCCTGACACCCCCCCATTGACTGTCTTCTGTGTCAGTGATGTGACCAGTCGCTTTCCTTAGCTCTAAAACTCGGCGGTGTCGATCAAAGCGTCTCCGCGCAATATCGGCAGTACTGAAGGTATTATCGGTAAGCACTACGAGACTTTTTCTGCTGATGAAAAGGCACCAAAAACAAAATGGACTCACTGGTACCTTAGTCCATGAACAAGGCAGAGCCAAAGAAACAAAATTCCATGAACACTAACTCCTGCGAATGCAGGCGGAAAGGATTGATTTGAATTTGCTCCGGCGGGGATTGGTACACAAGTCTTATCTCCAGCGTGGCCACAGGGATCATTGCTTACCTGACAGAGAATCCGCAGCAAATCTAAACCACGAACTGCTGTAAAGCGATGGATGAAAAAATGCATGGACCAAGAGCGGATTCTGGAGCATGATCAAGCAGCATAACAGCAATAGTAGATACCGCCTTTCGGGAAAGATTGTCCAGGGATCTTCCCACCAAAAGCGCTTGTTTGGGTTGGTTCTTTTGCCGGTACACGACAACATGTCCGCTAATTTGCACGTCAGTGACCAAAATCTTCCTCCCACTCCCTGTGTGCCGTCTTGGTTGACACTTCCAGGTCCAGACTGTCCGGACAAGACCCTCATGCTCCACAACCAATAGCCTAGAAATGAAACTGTCACCGTCAGAGCTAAAATACGTGTCACACCCACAACATTATTGTATATAATGCTTTCGTGTTCAAGTTTGTACACAGACTTCATCGATAACTCTGTGAGCAAATCCTGAGGGTGCGAGACGTCAGCAGAGGACAAGATCTCTTCCGCTTTCGTGAGCGCAAAATTTTCACTGAAGTCTTTGGTGATGTAGTCATCGTCTGCTCCGTTGAGCCAAAGATCTTTTGCAATCGATGCATGGGTTTTGTGATGGGACAAGAGGATGTCAACCCGTAAATCTCCTCCCATCAGCACGGCAGTGTTTGGAAGAGAGAAGAAGGCATCGATAATATCGTGACTACTGCAATCCCAGGTTGGCGCCTTTTTGCTGCTGTGCTTGCCATTCAGCTTACACACAATGTCCAGTCTCTTCGAGCTGAGAATCAACACCGGCGACCACTGTTTTGTGGCAGGGTTGGTAGAGGCGGCGCTGCTATTGTATCCCTCGCCAGGAGCCACCATGAAGTCATTGTTGTTTGGTGTTGGCCGCTGAAATACAACCGCAGAAACAAGCACTGATCCCCGTGCCACCAGAGCAACCGCGTTGTTGGAAAGGCCAGCAAACTTGACTGAACCAAGCAGAGATTGCGACGTAGGAGGAACGTCTGGTATTACACCCGACGTGAATGCATACCCATGTGACATGAGGTATCGATACCGCGCATCAACTATCGATATTGATGAAACGGAGGACGACGTCAGATTCGAGTAACTGCTTTCGCCATGGGAGAGAAGGCCCACCCCTTCCCTCAGCTCGAATGGGTACGTGCACGAGACAGCATCGGCGGGCACATCCACCGTCCCACCCCCGAATCGAAACGGCACGGGATAATACCCCTTCACCGACACATCGAAAGGGGTGGGCACGGTGCCGTTGGCCAAACCCTCGCACGTCCTATTGCCGTCGAGGGGCCCCACCAGCGTGTTCTTCAACGCGGTGTTCCCGTCCAAAATCACGGCTATCAGCATGAACGCGTAGGGGACCAGGAGGACGAACCACGACCACGCCGTCCCGAGCTCCTCGAGCAACACGAGCTTCGTCCACGGGTGTATGACGGCGCCGCCGTCGTCGGCGTCGTCCCCGGAGGCTCCGTGGACGTCTATCTCCCGGAGAACTATTGTCCCTCGGCTCGTCTTTCCCGGCGCGCTGGGCTCCTCGTTCGAAAACGTGGTCATGAGGGCGGGCGAGGAGCTCACGCGGCTCAGCAATCCCAGCCTTCCCTCGCCCGCCCGCCCGTTGGCCGTCTCCTCGAAGTCGGGGTGAAACCGCACTGCGCTCGGCACTCCATTGGCGACTGGCGTTCCATTCACGCGGCTGCTATCGCGAGAGTGCTCGTCCTCATCTGCGTTTGTTTCCGCGTGGATCTCCTCTTCTTCCGAGTAGAGCAGTCTCCTCCCAGCTTTCTTCGCCGAAGCCGCGTAGGGAGACAGCCACGTCGCCAAAGCCTGGGCCAGAGGACTCGCCAGAGCGTCGTCGGGCTGTCTCTCCCCCCTCCTCGATCTACCGTTGGCATTCGACGTGGCACCGTACGTTCCTCGTCTCATCGGCGACAGCGGGCCATACGAGGCGTCCGTCGCTCGGTACAGCAAGCTCATGGTCTCGTCGTCGAGCGAAGACGAGGACTTTTCGGAAAGACAGTCGTGGTACTGGTGGTACAAGCTCTCCTCATCATCGCCCTCGTATTGTAGGTTGTCGGGAGGACGCGACGAACCAGCGGCCCAGTTCGAAAGCCAAGCGGGGAACAATGACGACGACAGCGTCTGCGGAGCGTAGCCGGCCGATCCGCCGACGTCGGAGCCGGCAGCCGCTCCCTCCCCACCCTCGGGGCGGCTGTCGTCGACATCGTCGCGGTGGGCCTCGTCGAACGGATTGGTGGTAGCTCGATCCATGTTTCATTCAGACGTGCTTCACAAGAGCAGTATTGATGGCACCACGCCATCAAACATCACGCCCGCTCGCGCTCCGGCGCCGCGGCCTCGGTTGCCTCGCTCCGCCTCCTATTATTTCACGAGCACCAACGCGATCGACCGAGAGGATCACGCCGTCTTCCCGAATGCGATCGCGGCGAGAGCGGTTGAATCCAAGACGCCGCCGAGTGAGCGAGGAGCGAGATTCATTTCAACCTTTCAACCGCATCAACGTCGCGAAGCGAAGGAAAAATAACGAGAGTCGTCGTGCGGCTGGGTGGTCGGGTACGGATAATATCCATTTTTGGACCCGAGTGTTGGTTACGCATCAATTATTGTGCCTTTGGGTATTATTTACGGTGAAACGTTAGGAGGTACCAGGTACCAGGTATCACCTACATACTCGAAGTCGGATTTACCTTCCTTGAAAAGTTGTGAAAAGGGGGGATTCTCTTGGTTTCTAGGCATAATATCTAGACAATAAATCAGTCCCCCCTAAAAATGGTCACATCCCCTCTCTTCCGCTTCCGTTCCGTATCCACGCAAAATCGCCGATCTGCAACAACAAGAAGTGTCGACGACGACGACCGCCACCATGATCTCCAGCGCGTTCGCCCGTTCCCGGCCGATGATGGCTCGGTACGACGTCTCCCCCCACATGCTCAAGTGGTGGAAGGCCGTCCGTCCCGACGAGGGGCAGGTCAGTGTGACGTCGCAATATTTGATGAAGCGGGATGCTTGCGGCGGGGGCGCGGGGGGGGGGATTTTCCCCTGCACTTGGCGTTGGGTCGTGTTGAATCGCATCGGCCCTGGCGATGTGGGGCGTCGGCTCGCCGCGTGCTACGTCCGGCGCTTTGATACACTTCCTTCGACGTCGATGGAAGAGTGTAGTGGGTCAGGGCGAGGAGAGGTTGGCGCTGGGAGGACAGGTCCGCTGCGGAGCCGATGTGAGAGATCGGAAGAGCAC
>JALLBE010000587.1:0-15078 GCA_036939795.1 Thalassiosira mediterranea
CGTCGTCGAGCGCCTCATCGCCCGGATCCTCCTCGAGCATCGACTCTAACTCCGCCCACGACGAAGCCGCGGGCGCCGAAGCCGCCGCCGGAGTCTCGATCGAGAAGGAACGATCCGCTCCGGCGGTGGCTTCGGTCGTCGTCGCCCCCTCCTCCTCCTCCATCCCGCGCCTCCTCCTGTCCGAATACTCCGCGGCCTGCGCCTCCTACGGCCGCCCCCCCAACCCCGGCGTCCTCGCCGCATTCCGCTTCTCCCTCCCCACGATCCGCGTCTCGGGGAACTTTCACGACGCCGACGCCCTCGCCCTCTGCGAGGTGCTGCTTCGGCACGCCAACGCCCGCGAGGATGGGGCCCTATCCCACGTACGGAGGCTCGATTTTACCGTGGCAGCGAGGGAGGGGAGGGATCCCGCCTCGGGGAGGAAGGGGATCGGGAGCCACGGCGCCGTGGCGCTCTCGAGGGTCATCGCGACGAGCGATGCAGTGGAGGAGGTGTACCTCTCCCACAATCGCGTGGGACCGTACGGGGCGCGCGCCATCTTCGAGGCGGCCTCCGAGAACAATTGCCGGAATGATGGCGGGAGGAGGCTGCACACCCTACTCATGAGGGGATGCCGGGTGGGAGAACGCGGCGGCGTGGCCTTCGGGGAGGAGCTGCATCGAATGGCGTGCATGAGGGAGGTGGATCTGAGTGCGTGCAGGATCGGGTTCCGGGGATGTTTCGCCATAGAGAAGGCGCTGAAGGAGAGGAGGGCGGCGATGGATGGGGGCGAGGGGGGGATGACTCTCAGGGTGGATTTGGAGGCCAATATGGTTTTCCAGGAGGTCAGTTCCGGCGCCTTCCTCTTATTGAAGGGATGGATCAATGTTTGCAATCCTCTCACAATGATTGCTCGTCATCCATTGCACTCGACCCCTTTTCGCAGGTCATGAACTGCGTGACCCACGGACTCGGCATCCTCCTCGCCTTCGTCGGCGCCTACCTCCTCACCTCCCAGGTCTCCTCCCTCCCCCCCCGCTACGTCGCCAGCTGCGCCGTCTACTCCGCATCCCTCGTCGTGCTGTACACCAGCTCCACCCTCTACCATTCCTTCTTCGCGCTCAGGAGGACCAAGTCCATCTTCAAGGTTTTCGACAAGTGCGCCATCTACGTCCTCATCGCGGGGAGTTACACCCCCTTCCTCACCATCGCGCTGCACCACGAGCCGGCGTGGAGTCGCGGCCTGCTGGCGTTCATTTGGGCGTGCGCCGCGACGGGGATGGGGGTGGAGGCCGCGATATCGAACGGGTGGAGACACAAGGGGAAGTTTTCGTTGGCGATGTATTTGGGGATGGGGTGGTGCGCCCTCGCGTGCCTTCCGGATCTCGTGGGGTTGTTGCCGAGGGAAGGGGTGGTGTTGTTGGTGTCGGGAGGAGTGGCGTACACGGGAGGAGTGTGAGTTTCTTGATGCGGGTTGTTTTGCATTGCGTTGTTGCTCCACTATTATTTTTACTGCTTTCGGAGAGATCTCCTATTATTTGCGATACCATAATATTCAAATGCCAATTGATCTCATCTTTTGTTGTTACTGCTGTTCCAGGCCTTTCTTTGTCAGGAACAATAATCTTGACCATTCAATATGGCATCTCTTTGTTCTGGCAGGTAAATTGTTGTATGAATGCGATGCTCTCTCCTAAGATTACCCTGTCTGACCAACTCTTCTTGTTGTCTTTTACTGTGTTCATTGTAGGGTCGATTTTCCACTGGCTGTGTGTGTATTGGTATGTGGCCATCCCCTGTTGAGGGATTTGGAAGGGTGTGCAATAGATGCCGTTAGAACATATGTTTTGCAACAGTCCAGTGGTACTCCATGATGACATTGGCATGTATTGTTAATCAGACTCGTGTTACTTGGGAGCTGCAATGCGATTGGTGTACATAAAGCTTGTTCCCGAAGTTGAAACTCTTATTGAGACCGATTGCATGTGAATGTATAAGTATGCAAAGAGGGTCGCCGAGTTGCCAGTGAATAAAAGTTGAACCATTGAACTCTGCACCAAAATGATGTCTAGTCTTATTGAGTCAAAATATATTATTTTCTTTTGAAAAGAAGACTGGTGTCAACCTGCTATGAACGAATAGGGTCAAATCTATGTTGCCAAATCAAAACAGTGAATCTTCCTTAACAGGATTCTTCCGGGTATGGTCGCATATTTGCGACCACTTATCTATTACGCTCGCGCGCACCTAGCTAAAGTCGCGAGATTTTGGACTTAGCTAGCGGAAGGCATACCATTGGAAAGCTCTGCTCTCGCTCTACAACCCTGGTGCAGCTCAGCTTGAATGAGCTTGGTTTAGAAGGTGCACGGAGGCACTAGATTAGCAAGCTCAAAATTGCAAATCTACATGGCCAAATTCTTCGAAAAAATCTAATCGTACATAGCAAAAAGCTAGGTAAATCGACCTTCAAGATGGCATCGACAGGGTCGACCCGACCTGGACGCGTCGGATGCGATTGCGAGCGCCCCGTGGCCGAATAGCCCTGGCCCAGGCACTCTCTTGTAGTAATGGACCAGGGCTATCGTTTGATGGCGCTGGAGCTGGGCAGGAATGAGTCTATGGCGGTCGAAACAGCCATAGACTTTTCCGATCGTATTTGCCGTCTACGCCGTCGACGACCTACCATTATGTTAGATAGATGTAAATAAAATAGACTCCAATAACAACAACAAGCTACAGTTGATTAATTTAGTTCATTTGGGAACGATTCGGCTAAGCGGCCACATCGTTGGCGGATGTTATGACCGGCGGCTTTGCCTCTTTCTATCGAGGTGATGTCGATGTCGATGTCGTCGACATCGTCATCGCAAATCGTCATCGCCTCGAAATCACAGTAGCTTGGGCTGCACGTATACAATCGAGGTGCAAGAAGCTGGCCGTTGCCTTGGATAACCGGCGACGGAGGAGTAGCGATCATGGCGGACGCCGGAAGCTCTAGGGGGGCGGCGTCCGCCATGGTTGTGATGTGTGCGTTGCTGCGATGCGTTTGCACAATAGTTTGTCTACATATTCATACGTAGAGACCAATCATCGATCAAGGGAACTCGCGGTCCGACTCAAAAATATCCCTTATTTCATTGAGACTGGCATCCTCCAGAATTCGGGTGCCGTGACCGCCAGTCCCCTTTCTATCAGCAGCTGAAAAATTCAAATAAGATTTGAATCAATCCTGGCATATCTGATCTAGATCTGTGTTCTAGCTGGCCAAGATTCAACAACGGATTCCTGGGTGAAAAAGGGGATAGCGTGTAAGGTTTTTTATTTGATATAGGCATGGGGTACCAGGGGTTAAACCTAAATCTGGACATATGTACATACTTGATTGGATCTATCCACAGATACCTATGTAGGTATTCCAAGGCTAGGCTCGATACAGGCTTGGGTTGTACTGGATCCTTTTCATCCTAAATCACACTATTTTAGGTATTGTACCTACCTAACCTACACAGTTCGCCACGCGTGCTATCAGGACTGCTTGAACAAAGAGATGAACATTATTTTTGTTTTTGTGAGAGCTGCTAATGTAAAGCGAGATCCTACGATATGTACCTTCGCAGGTGGATACCTAACTAATGTAGATTTTCTTTTGATTTTCGAACATACATATGTACGTCCGCCATGGCTCAGGGGTATTGTACCTACTTCCACTTTTTTGTCAACATCTTCCCATGTATTTAGGTAGAACTAAATTACCCCCCGAGATAGCTCGTGACACGGTCTATCACTTGTGATAAATTACCGTGATGCTGACTGAACCGCTGTGGACCGGTCATCTCGTGATCACGAAGTTTACTCTTGCTCTTTGCAATCTAAATAAATAAATGTTATCCCTCGTATTTCTTATGATTATGTCAGGTTCTTTATGATAAACCAGATACAGATACCCCTGCCTCATTTTCACATACCTACCTACCTATTAGATACACCTATTGTAGGTATTGCTTGGCTATGTAGAGCCGAATACCGGATGATCGATGGCATCTTCGACGCGCGATGGCATGGACGTCGGTTCAGCATAGCAAACATCACTCACACCTGTCCGTTACTGATCGTTCCACATCATGATGCTATGTTCGATGTATTGTACCTCTTTAGGTACCATACATCGTGCACAACGCTTCGCACCTCGAACGACGCTCGCACCTCGCACCTCGCACCTCTCGCACCTCTCTTACATCATAATATGCTGGTCGTATTGCCGCACGTTCCTCTCCAGAGCTCTATTGTAGGTGCACCATACAGTGCGTGGGCACCCATAACCAGAAGATCCCGCAAGAATCCGAGGCCTTCCTGTGGAAATATAACCTTTTGACACCGACGGAGCAACGTTTCCGCTGCAGTATTACACTCCAATCGTCGGCACCCAACGGCATACGAGAAATATGGCGCTAACCGTCAACCAACGAGTGAAAAATCATCGAGCGAGAAAGAAAAAATCTGCCGAGGGCATCGAGGCGATGCAAGCGAGAAATCGCATGTACGCAGCACGCCGTCGGAAAAAGACTGCTATTAAACACTTCTCGGACAAGCGTGCGAAGCAAAGGCTTCTTCTAATCCCTTCTGAATTGGAAAAGTTGGATGTCAGAATATCTAAGTACAAGGAAAATCTCACGAAGATGAACACAAACAATGGCACGAAAAAGGATATCGATGCCGAGATGGAGCTTGAACTCGGGGCTTTGAAATATGAATTGAAGGCAATAAAAACTTTGATTGCAATAAAGCGCTTCTCAGATGAGCGAGTGAAGCTAAGGCTTCTGTTGAACTCTTCTGAATTAGAAAAGTTGGATGTCAAGATGGCCAAGTACAGGGGTCGTCTCTCGACAAATCCTATCGACACGAGCAACGACACGAAACAGAACAATTGTGCCACGGATGATGCGGCGATGGAGATTGAGGCGGCGATTTTGAAACATGAATTGAGGGTACTGAAGAACAAGACAATCAAAGACAATATCAGCCGAGAGGCATCGAAAACGACCGGGAGAACTCCCTCCATTCCTGAAGCCAAGCCTGATTTTGTGATCGACCTATCTGATTTTACTCCACCCTCCAACGAAGAAGAACTGTTGGAGGCTTTATCCACGCTGTTCGATTAATTCAGGATTAATGCAAGACCACTTGGACACAACTAGTGCATTGATCAATAAAAATCACCAAAGACAATTCCTTTCATACAATAGTTAGTGCCGATGTACAGCTTGAAAATCATCCATGATTATCACACATTCTTGTATTTTCCGCGCGAAGAGAGTTGGATTTGCTATGCTATTGTATCTTTTATTTATTGTACCATATCATCTCTTAATTTCCTGTGGATATGATATGCAGATATCATATCGCAAGTCAAGAGGTCAGTTGCACAGAACTCTCCCATAATGTGTCTTCATTTGCAAACATCGAATGCATTTCTTTTCATATTCATGCGCCAGAAATGTCTGTGTCTAGATATCCTGGCTTGCATTCAGGCTTGTATTCAGGCTGCCAAACCAGTTCTTTCTCACATTATGGTTTGATCTGCTCTCCTTATAACTTAATCTGCCACCGTATTATATTGATCGTCAAGTTATTCAATGGACTCCTCCAGCCAAAATGCTGCGGTTGTGCAACTGCACAGTTTGATGACGACTTGTTGGTCTTAAGTTTCATTTTGAACAACAACATTGGAAGTCGAAATGATGAACTTCTGCGATGGTTGGAGTACAGCACGGTGGAGACTGCCCAATAATGGTTTTACTATATGAATGTGATGTTGCCGCTCGCCTCCAGCTGGTCTACTTCCGGCAGGAGGTCAAACTCTCGCTCGGGATCAAAAAATCTGTCCTCAGTCAGTATGAAACAGTATGCTACGCCGTTTCGCGGATATCCAAACAGCAGGACATCGCCCCCTACCTTTCGCGAGGTCCCGTCGATGGCAATTTGCTGCATCTCCGTCCAGGCTTACATCGCTCTCTCGCGCATGGAAGAGGTGCCCCAATCGTAATCCATCTACACACTGGCAAACGTGTGCGCCGATCCCAGAGATCTGACGACCATCAGAACTCGCCGTCAAGCCGAATCCCGCCGCCTCGTCCTCCGGGTCCTCGGGCCAGCGCAGGCTACACACGTCCGGGATATCGATTGGCCCCCCTCTCAATCGCGAACACATTGCTGTTTCCGTTCATCTGTGACGTGATCGCTCAGCGCGAGGAAGTCGCCTGATAAAGCAAGTATCGACTTTCAAGAGGCGCCCCTGTACGTATCCTGTAAATCGTCGGGAATTTTTCGAAGGAGTCGTCTCCATCTTGCTTCGAGTAGAACTACAACTTGTCGCTGTACTTCACGACATTGGTTTTGCCCTCGATCACGACCTGAGCGCCTGTACATTTATCGCAGGCTTCGATCCATGCCAACAGATCTTGTTTCAGCGTGATGTTTGGTATGCACATGACACCGTCCGCTGCGTTTCCGGAAATGCTAGGCGACGAGGTTGTTGTCAGGGCGTCAGTATGCGCGGAGATGATAAAGGCCCTATCGTCGAGACCACTTCGTCAGTAGTATCGGCGGTTGATGCGCAGGAGGAGTGGTCCTAAAGGTTGATGTTCTTAGGCAAGCAACGGCCTCTGGATATGGTCGATCTCGTTAGGATCGTCCATCGAAGAGATTGATCCTCGTCGTTCCACGATGGACACATCGACAACGGCCGCAGCCGCGACGACGTCGGCAGCCTCCGCCACTCCACCCAGCACCCAGCGACCCCCCGATGGGAAGTCGCCACGCTCAGCGTCGTCGTCGGCGGCAGCAGCAGCGGATGGAGGTGATGGCGCAGCGAACGTAACGACGATGGCGATTTGTGTACCCATGTCTAGAGCTACCTACCGTACCACTGCCGTGGGATGTGAATGATGTGGGCGCGCGGGGCGGGTGATGGGTGATGTTTGCTTGCTTGTTATCTACATACAAATGATGTGTCCAAGATGTGTCCAAGATGTGTCCGTCCGTCAATGCCTCAACGTTAAAAATTAGTACAATTCGTACGTATTACAATACCATACGAGTTCGTACGTGGCCACACAAGATTCAGGTATGTAGCCTGCTGCTTTCTGCTGCCTGCTGCCCTTTCTCTGTGCTTCTTTTAAATTCGGGCCACTCCGATCACATTCCGATCATTGGCGACGTGTATGTGGGAATTGGTAAAAATCGCATATTGACACGAGGCTTGTCCGTCACATAGACATGGATGACCTCTGTAACACGATACATTCCACGTTCAAGGAGAGCTTCTCTTCCGACAGACATTATCATTTCTTCAGGAGGGGCACAAATGATAATGACAAAATGATTATCGTCTATCATACATACATACATACATACATACCTATGTACATACTTCGCGCACCTACCTACCTATTCATACATACATACGTTACGCTACTATGTGTATCGTACCTCGCGTCGTGCACGTATCTATTCCTGCGCTTGCTTGGCTATTAGCGGGACTGCGAATGACGGCTGCAGGCTGCACTTACTTGCTTATACTTAATTACCTACTTGCTACAATACCGACCTACCTGCATACCTACGTACCTAGAGCTGCACTCACTTACTGCCCCTTCCCGCCGGCCACTGTCATCCGTGCTATCGTTATCATTCCTCTACCTATTTACAGCTATGTACCTACATATCATCGCGCGGCGTCAAACCCGGAGGTCAAACCGGAGGTCAAGCAAACCGATCCAATCTTTTGGAGGATGCGGCATTGCATCGAAATTTGATGTGATAACTTGGTACGCAGCGGCTTTATGGCAATGGCGTCGCCGCATGGGAGTTTATGAAAAGTGTGTGGCGATGCGATGGAAATTTGCTGTGAAATCTCGGTAACATCTACCTACATGGCACGGTGAAAAGCGAACGGTAGTTTGGGCAGTGGATGTGAAGGATGCGAAAGCAAACGTTTTAGTTCTTGGATAAACGTGATATTGTACTAAGCAGAATACTAAACATGGAGAAAGTATCGATGAGAACAGTACCCCTCACTCAACGAATCATGTGATGTGAGTACCCCTGGGCACCGACCATGCAATTATTCTTACAGTGTAATACAGGCAAGGTATTAATGTCGACTGTGAGAGGTCATGTCTGTTACTCGACAGATGTCACATTCATGGACGTGGATTGGTAATGAAACTTAATGAAACTAGCGATGGAAGGCCAAGCACATCTATCGATGTACGCTTGCCCTCTCATGTGGCTTCTATTCTTGACAACAGAAAAGTAAAATGTTGCATAATGATAGTTCTAATTGAACACTACTACTAACTGGATCACGTAGGATGATGCCAGGGGCAACGCCGGATGATATGAATCTTATGGTACCATATTATTTATTCAACAGTTGGATCCATATCTTCACAAATTAAGAGTCATCACACAAGTTGTTACACATACCCCGAGAGACAAACTGCTTTCATATTCGTATGAAAGTATGTCATTCTTAATGAGTCTATGCTTCTATTATTTCGTTTTGTCATGAGAGGTCTTGGTTGCCAAATAGTAACATCTAAACACTTGACCATCAGGCAGGTAGCGAGAGAGGCCGCGTTCGGAGTTGGGAGAGAGGGTAGGTATATATGGTGTATGCTGGAGGGTGGACTGGTCGTTCGCCCTCCCCAAGGATGTCATGGAGTATATGTGATGCGTGTATCGTAGGGTGTGTATGAATTCATCATGCTGGAGGTAGGCAGTGAACCGAGATTGCAGGGCGCGGAGTTATCTGCACGCCCATCTCGGGATGGTAGTTCCTCCGACATGTCGTGTAGGATGTTGGTCCATATGAATTTCATTTCATTCATTGAATTCAATTCAATTCAGTTCATCATATCACTCCACGATCGTATCCTTGGGCGGGACGCGTTGCAACATACCCACATTGAGGTTCACCATCACCTCCTCCCCCTCCTCCCTGATAACTTTGACCCTGTACTCCGCCCTCTTCATCAGTTCCTCCCTCTTCGCCCTGACACGTTCGTGGCTCATGCCGCTCCCGTCGGACAATTCCGGCTCGATTTCGCGGGGAGGGACGAATTCCTCCACGGAGCACGGGACCATGTGCTGTTCCCCGATGCCGGTCCCCCCCACGTTGCAAAGGACGTTGGCATCGGATGGGTAGGGGACGTATTTACGGAGGAAGGATTCGGGGACGCGTTCCGTCTTATAGCCATCCATAAGGCGGACGAGCGTGTATCGCACCCCGGATGCCCTGGGGGCCGTGATGAAGTCGTCGTCGCCATCGTCCTCTGAATCCTCGGAATCGTAGTCGGACGAGTCATCGTCGTCGTCGTCGTCCGAGGAGTCGTCATCGTCCTCGGCGGAGGAAGCCTCGTCCTCGGTATCGTACCCGAGGTGGACGTCCACCACCTCGAAGGGATACAATATCCTGTTGGTCAGAGTGTGGGCGTTGTAGACCTGCTCCACCACCTCCCCCACGGCGAAGGCGGCCGCTCCCCGCAGCCTCGACAGGGCGTCCGCTTCGCCGTCCCTATTCCCGGATTCTCGATGGGATTGGAGGAGCTCGGCTAACAGGTTGGTCCGGAGGGGATAGTCAGACGATCCCACGGGTAGGAGGGTCGATTCGAGCTCGAGGAGACGACGCTCCAGCTCGGCTTGGTGGGGGGTGAGTTCGGGTCGTTGTTGTTGATTCGGCGGCCCCCTCCGGCCGGATGGGCCATCGGATCCCTGAGGGCGAGAGGAGCCGCGGGCCGAGTCCGGTCCCTGGGGAGTGAGTCCCCGGTGGTCGCCCTGGGCACCGAGGGATGCGAGTCCCCCGTGGCTCGTGGCATTGTAAGTCGCGCCGCGACCGTCCGTGGAGTCGTCCAAGGACGGCAGCGTCGGTCGCCATGTTATTATCCTGGACAATGCCGGGCCGTGGCCCGTGGACCACGTGGCCCCAGCGAACGATGCCGCCGCCAGCATCAGCAGGCCGGCGGCCCTCTTGGCCTTATTGCCGCCCTTCTTGGTCCTGTACGGCCCGTGGTGGCTCGCTTCGCCATGGGAGCCATCGCTCGCGGGCAGCTCTTCTATTATCGGTCCGGTGCCGTAGAGGCTGTGCAGCGCCACCCTGGCGGCGGGGGCATCCATATCGCCCTCGCCGCTGGAGGAGCTGCCGCCGCCCGGCGGCAGGCAATCGTCGCCTCCTCGCGGACGCTTCATTTGAAGAAGAGGAGGTTATTGTCGGTTATTGCGAGTCATGTCGAACCAATCAAGTCGGGGCTTGCTTCCAGTGTCGTCAATCGCGTGTGTGTATCGATGGACGTTCAATGCCTCATATGGAGTCCATAAAAATTTTAGGCCACTGTTTGTCAGGTGAGCCGAGGTGTGAACTGGAGATGGAGAATCCCTGTTCGGTCTGGATCAAGATGGAGCGTTCTCCGCCTCTGCACCTGAATTATTTGCTGGCTGGAATCGTAATATCCTTGCGGGTCAAACGGGCAGTGGCAGTGGCGCAGTGATACGATCTGCGAGTTGCAAACGGCGGCCACAGGTATTTATTGAGAGGGCAATGATGGATTGCGCTCTCGTTGTGGCTGGCTCTGACGCAAAGAGAGCTCTGGATGGCGCAGGTAGGGTTGGTGCATGCAGGTAGGCAGGAGGCCGGCGGCGCGCTGGATGAATGCACATGCTTTGAAAGTGCCTTGTGCGGGAGATGGGGGAGGGCCTTCGTATTTGCCGTTCGTTGGTTTTTACGAAATGGGGGTAAGATTTGAGGCATTTCTGAAATCTCCCCGGGGATGGGGCTGTAAAAATGAGCTTCAAACACGCGAAAATGAATGAAATCAAATTTGAATGCGAGAAAGCAATCGATGAGATTCGGCCTCTGGGCAGTTGTTGTTGGTTGTTGAATGGTGATTTCGAGGCTTGTGTGTGGTGGATGGGCTGTTTGAATCATGTTTGAATTCGAGAAATCTCGTATTTTGGACAAAGATATGATCGATGACCTTTGATTTGCTAAAATAGAACTCATTTGGCCTTGATTTGGCTTTTGAACGGCATCGAATGATAGTTCGCAGAGGTTCTCAAGTCTCAATGCTTGCCACGAACAACTAAGGATACGATTGCTAATTTTACCCCGAGCGAAAATCTACTGCCACAAATCAATGGATGCGCATCGTAGCATCGAGCATCCCCCGCCCCTGCGTTCTCGTCTGACCGACCGACATGTCGCTCGTCGTTGGTCGAAACAATAAAAAAAATGCAAGGCGACGCGTTGCAGTGGTTTTTTGTCTCATTATCTACGATACCACAGCGTGGCTTCGTATCGTATATGTAAGGTACAATACACAGAGTTCTACATTGGAATCAATATTTTCACAGTGTACATATCACACAACATTACATAGCCGCCACCGCATATATAGCGGAATTCATACTCGAGTTCGTAAGCACGAAACGACTTGGGGTCGGTGTAAAAATGATAAAACTGTCACCGGCACTGAGGACGCAGAGGGATGGCGACGAGATACAACGACCACGTGGCATCGTGAGGCCTGGTTGTATATATATATTCAAGGACCGCTGCGAATTGCAGCGAACGAGGGGCAGTATTGTGAACGAATGGCGGGCAGTGGACGAATCATCTTGTCAAATTCATGAGATCGTGTGAAATAAGTGGGCAGTTATGGCTAGTTCAGGTTGGAATTAATAGAAGATAGAATTGCTAGCAACCTGAACTAAGGAATTCATACATCAGATACCTATACTTTTGAAAACAACAACGAAAATTTTCGTTGCGAGAACTGTATTGATTCCCATGTTCATATCATGTGCTTCTCAGTTGATTGGTGTAGTACTGGTTCCTATGAGAACAAATGAACTGCCTCTACACAATCTGACTTGATTGAGATTGATCCGGCCCTCCTTTTCTTTCATGGGCATCGCAATGTATTGCCTTTTTTGAACTCTGAGATATCATTGCCTCCATTAGACGCTGGAACTCAATATGTGGTAATTTACATCCACTGCCTCCTCCCATGCCCACTTGTCGGGATGATATTCGCAAAGGTGACTAATACCACGCATCTCTAAAAAGATACATATACATTGCACGCAGGGAAGGAAAAATACAAGCATCTGTATTGTGAGATGAGCGACATGTCAACTGTGTGTCAGCCATGTCAACGTCCGGTCTCAATTGCTCGATTGACACATCTTGATCGTAATTGATACATCATGACACGCAAGGCTTTCCTCACAAAATTAGTTTTCGGATGTTTTCCACCGTGCGTCACCAATTCATATAAATTCCTGTACATGTACATATCGGTCATTTCTTCGCGATAAGTTTGCCTGATGTATTATTTACATATGAAAATGCTACTAAATAAGACCGTCTGGATTGCAAAGGGCACAAGTGTGCCAAACATGCGGACATTGGGGTCATATATCTGCAGTCATCGGCATAGGATTTTGTCGTGAGACTGTGATACTGTCGTATCGTGCTGTCGTTGGTGCACTCATCACACGGCGCGCCGCCCGGCCGGCGCTAAATGAGCGAGATACCTATCATCAACAGCTTTATTTGGGCAATCAAGAGAGCAAAGCAGGGGTTGCTCTCACCTCCCACCAAAGTGTCATCCAAGTGTCACCAAAGAGGCTTGTGCCCGCTGCATTGTGCTCAACTCTATCTATCTATCTCTAGAGCCATGCCCTTTGGTAGTTCCAACCCACATTAGCCATATGTAGATCGCTGAGGGAGACCAAAAGGTCCCCCTCGCACAAAACACAACAAGTACATACGGCACAAACGCGTTTTGGGGTCCCCCAATTGGTCCCCCTCAGCGATGTTGGCTAGTCTTTTCTATGTCTAGGATCTGCAATCCACTTGAGCACCTGCGGCGACTTCGCCTCTAAATGTTCATTATATTGGCCATAATTTATCATAATGGTGCTAACTCCGACTTCCGGGGGTCAAGTACCACAGTCATAAACCATTTAATTGACACCCCCCATTTTCCGTCCATTTAATTGACAGGTCCAAGAAATGCAGTACTGAGGCTCCGGTGGGTCGTTTGGAACGCTATAAAGTAACAGCATTGTAGTTATAGGTCTAGTCTACAACTCTATCAAATTTCTAGCCCATCCGTCACGGCGACAAGGGCATCGATTCGACGTCGTTTCACATTTCATCACTAGCTTCTCCCATGTTAATTTTAAAATTAGCTTAGTTCCACGCCCATTCGATGACATCCACATGCCCTTCCCTTCCAACTCCAACCTCTGTTTCCAACGATGCCATCGGCCTATCGGCCTCCCCGAAGAAGTTGGACGAAGTCGAGACAGAGTTATGCCAATCGTAGCCAGTCGAACGAGGAACCTGCGGCCACAGCTCCTGTGGCTGCTGCCCTTCGTATCGTTGCGCCTGCTGTTGCTCCTTCCGCTTTCTGGAAAGTCTCTGCTCCGGCCGCTGTGTGCATGCCGTTGCTCCCGCCGCTGTCTCTCGCCTCCCTCGTCTTGCCGCTCCTGACCCTATTCTGGCGATTTCCAAGGCTCTCCCTGCTGTTGCCCCTGCCACTCCTATTACACTTTCCGCACCCATCGCCTATCGCTCAATTGGCTCACGTTGCTGACCTCGCTGACCTCACGATGAAAGGAGCACCCGCTGCCCATGAGATTACTTTGGCGAAAGGTTTCACAGGTGGTGGCTCTCGCGGCGAGCGTCTTCATCGGCCTTGTTGTCGCAACCCTGAATCTCCTGCACCTCTTCAAAGTGAACAAAAAATGTCTGACGCAAATAGAGGAGTTGCTCGTGCTCGGCCAATGCTCAATCCAGATGCTCCTGGGGGGCGGAGTTGGAGTGCTGCTTCACTAGGCATCTCAATGGTCGCCACGCCAGAAAGGGCTAATGCAACGGACGTTGCCAACATCATCAGCTCAGCCGCGAACTTATCGGCCTCCTCCACATCATCGACGCCCTCATAATTCGATTGTGAGTTGCCAGTCGGCCCGAACTTTCTCGGCCGACATCGTCTCCACCGACTCCTCCTCTTCCGCCTTGTTCGCACCCTCGCTGCAGGATCCGAGTCCCATCCTCCTCTCAATGGAATGGATGGGTGCGAGGGAGGCGGTCGACTTTGGCGCCGCCTCCGCCACTTCTGCTCCTCCCACAGCGGTCTGGGCTCGTTGTTGATCCTTGATCCCTCCTTGGCCTCGGCCCTGGCGGCCGCCCTCCCGTCGCCCGGGAATCCCCTCTGCTGTTGGAGGGTGGGCGGCCTTTCAAGCAGCATGTTGGCGATCTTGTCCATTGTCCACCCTCTTCTCGTCCAACAGGATGTGACGGCGGAGGACGGCGGTGGAAAAGTGAGGGGAGAGGGCGGAGGCAGATGAGAGCTAATGAAAGCCAAATTCTCCCACTGTGTAAATCTATTTCACTAGCTTTCACAGTGTTATTTTGACGAGGTGTCAATTAAATGGACCCCTCAAAACGAGGTCAAATTTGATTCGAGAAAAGCTGATTTTGGAGCTGGGGATTGAAGCAGGATCCCCCCGCCGGAATGAGCTGAAGTTCGCGCGCAAAAACGACACCCATGTCGTCTGATCGAAAGTAACTAACTAAGGCCAATCCAGACTGTGTAAAATGGGCTTCTGAGCTGTAACTTAAATGGTTTATGACTGGTAGTCTCGGCGCATGTAGTCCCGGCGCATGACTGTGGCGAACATGGAGCCTCGGAAGACGAAAAGGGAGATTTGATGCACAAAATCGGCCCATCAATTGCCGCGCGAGAGCACAAAATGGATGCGCGAGGAGGACGGATTGATCAAACTTTTGTGCGCGTGGAGGTTTGTCTCACATGTCACGTAGAAAAACTATTTTGATACATAAGTACTTATGTGAGGGGACCAAAAGGTCCCCTTGCCAATCATCGATTTCAACTCATCGAATGCATCAGTTTGATGGTCTTCGACGACGTCGTGGACCGGCTGGTCAGCCATGATTGCCAAAGTTGGACCTAGACCACTTAGGCCGATGCATTGGGGCTCAGGTTTGGTGCTGGGTAGGGGTCCAGC
>JALLBE010000588.1:0-15070 GCA_036939795.1 Thalassiosira mediterranea
CGATCGGACCCTTCGTTGCATGAGAAATCAGAGCCTCTCCAGGAACGCTACTTCTCACACTATATACCCCGATAAAATAAAGAGAATTAGCGTTCCTTGAGAGGCGAGGCCTACAGTATGGGCAGGCGGGTGTGATGAATGAAGCATATTTGTTCCTACATACGTACCTACTCTTCCAGAAGGACCTGGAGACATTCTTGATCTGATGTTGTATTGGCCATCTCACGGCATCACGCAATCACGCATCATTCAAGATTTTTTGTCAATGCTCGATTTTAGATTTTCCCACCGCCCGCAAACCATCAATCGCCAAAACGTGACGCATTCACATCTCATCCTCGTCCCCGGGCTCACTGCACTGCTTGTCTCAGGCCCTCCATATCATCTCTTGCTCCTCGCACGCGAAGCAAGCTGAAGCAGACAGAAGCCGGCAGCGGTGCGCAGCGCAGCGGCGAGCGGCGAGCGGCACATATCACAACCATCGACGTCTCCGACACCGTCAACATCGTCCGCCCGTCCCCCAGCCTCCTCCTCCTCTCCCCCCCTTGACATCTGGTCATGGGCATCAAATAGTTCCTCCTACTCCTTCACCTGTGGGGGGGCGACATGTCCTGCTGCCGGCATGGGTTCTACGAGCTGCCCCTGAAGCTAAAGCTGAAGGGACACGTCATCGCGTTTGATGCGGCCGGGGCGCTCTAGACTAGAGTCTAGAAGTCCACAGCCAATCATGCCCCGGACTACCTCCACGGCAACCACATTCCATCCCTCATCGAGTTTGTCCATCTACTAAACTACCTCCGCATAATATTCAAATGGAAGCTGCATGTTGTCTTTGATGGGATGGATAATGCTCACAAGGCCCCCGAGAACGAGCGGCAAAAAAAGAAGGCCGAGAAAGCTTGTAGCGGCCAGATCAAGGACACCCCGGAGTACATCGCCAAGGCTGTTGCTGTCTGTCACTTCTTTGGTATTGATGCTGCTGTGTCGGCCTACGAGGCAGACCCAAAGGCTACCCACATCGTCTTGGCCAACCAATACGTTGTTCCAATCACCAGGGACTCAGACTTGCTCGCATATGGTCCGTCTGGGATCAAGGCTGGTGGTGGTTCACTCATGGCAAACTGAGATCTACCGTGTCATAGATCTCGACTCTGACGTTGCACCGGGGAAGCTCCCCCTCTAGAATCTCTACCTCTACCGCAAGCGCGGACGGATTGCCTTCCACTTCCAGCTTTATGCAGCATGTGCCGACTGTGACTTCACTTAGCATGAGCATGGCATTCCCGGCATTCGAATTAAAGCTTTCCTCCCATTGGCCTCTTCAATCCAAGGCCTGATGACTTCCCAATCGCTTACATGTCTTATCTAGGAGTCTCCATTTGATCTATCTGAGATTGGATTCTAATCTTCATCTGACGTTGCACACTACCTCCAAAGCAATGTCACCATCTTCACATACGGTCCCATCTACAATGCAGACAGTAACACGATCAACCTCTCTGGTGAGCTTCTTGTGCAAGTGGATGCCACGTCAAAGAAGCACATGAGAGATGAGCTACACAGCCGGTCGCGTGAGGCATCCTGTGATAAGCTGAAAAGGAGATTGAGGCATTGGAGTGTTCCCAGCTGCTGCATAAATCTACAGCTGATGCTTCGACCATTTGTGGGGTCTGTTTGCCGAAGGGAAAGCAGCCAGATCAGTGTACTTGCACAACTTCGGGTTTTTATTGCTGCGTGCAGCGGAAAGATTTTGATGAACCGACCCAAGCTGATCAAGACCACGCCCCAGTACCAGTTCATGGAGAAGCAGTTGCAGAAGATATATGTATGTTGATAGACATGCAGACCCAAATGGTGAAGGTGAAGCAGGAGTATGCTTGATATCATGTGTAAAGCTTGTGCTGCATATCATATCCATCACAAGACAATGTTTTGATGCTCAGCGTTCGCTTCGTGTCGCTTGATTTTGACATGAGTATTCGCGTTCGACAAAAATATCTTTTATGTCTCATGTCGATGCGCCACAAGTTGTCACAAGATTCATCACGGTGACTCACGATTATTTGTTCACAGCTGTAATCATCATGTGCATTCTGACAATTGCAACTGTCACACAAACCAATTTCAGAATCAGTTGAGAGTCGATCAATGAGTTTAGCCTGCTGTCAACTGGCTGAAGTCCTGGAGCTGGCTCTGAAACTTCAATAAGCTTGTGTGTTCTTCTTGGTGACACCACAGAGGGAACATGCATGCACCTCACCACCTATTCTTGATTTCCATTTTCCCAGTTTGACACTCAGCAAACTACCTGGCTATGAATGAATGAGTAAGACCATTGTCGTATCAGTTTGCCAGGCATTTCAAAGTGCTTTTGAAGGCCGAGCAAGCAAAGGTTTCATATTCCGCATCTCCGTATATGTATGAACCATGCTTCGATGAATGGTCTGTCCTCCTTTCGCACGTTCCGTCTGCCACCTGCATTGAAACTCAATATCTGTTGGGGACACTTTCTGTATGAGATACTGTGTGTCAAAGAATCGTCTCCATGATCTCTGCATTCCAAAATCCTGTCGGACTTTGCATTCCTTATCAATCAGATTTGTTGTTGCTTGCAAGTATTCCAGCTTTGAGTATATCTCATCAGCGTAGTCAGAGCCACCACCCTTCTATTCCCATCTGGTTTTCTGAATGACCACCCGCCCACGAGTCCCAATAGGGTACGAGTTTACATTGACTGCTGGCGCGACCATTGACAATTCAGCAATTAGCGATAGAAGGGACTAATATTTCGTGAATAATACACAGAATTAGTCGCTGAATAGAAATCGCCAAGAATTGTTTCGCGACACAAGTCAGTTTCTGATTTTATTCAATATCGAAAGCTAGCGTCAACCACGGCAACCGATTGTCCATTGGTTGACCGCGGGGAAAGCATGACGGCGTCTCCCGCTCCAGTAGCGAGATCAAATACTAGCTCATAGGGCCTTTGTCTAAAACAAGGGCCCATTTTGTGCTACAAAAACCCAGGGCATACCGTTCGAAAGCTCTCGTCAAGCCCGGTTTTCATACTTTAATTGTCCAGCAATTATCTTATGTTTAGCCGGTCAAAAGACTGATGCGCGCGGATGGACGCAATTCAGAAGCCGTAAAGATACTATTCCTACGTGGATATCCATAATCGTCCATTGACGCCCGCGACAGGAGTCAGTTTAATCTGGTAGCCATCAGCAGCAGTGTTGTGCATGGCTTCCTGAGGCTTCCTGTAGTTCAAGCTCTAGTGCCTCGTCCATTGTCTCAGTCAGCCTCCAGCCTTTGATATCCCGTCCATGCTAAATGCTTCCATAGCATTGAAGAACCCTTTTACAAAACACCTACCCTCAGGGAAAGTATCTGTCAGATGTATCCATAGTCCTACGATTTGTCGTAGCTCAGCAGTATCCACGAATACCTCCCATCCTTTGCAAGATTTTATAGTTGCAATTGGATCCGGGTCATCAAGTTCTAAATCAAACCGCTGCCATAACTGAAAAGTATAGATGACTGTCCACGTGACCACTTCTTCCCTGTGGTAGATTTTACAGGGTGGGGTCGATCACAATGATTGATGACCCCAATCCAGAATCGTGGACACAGTGTAGGCATTCCCTGTTTGCGAGCAGCTGCCTGATCGCCATAGTAGTTCAGCAAAGATGCTAATGCTAGTATATGGTGCGCATGCCTCGCAGTTTCTTCTGTAAAACCCCTTGCTGCCCCATGTATATCATCAACAAAGAAGACCTTAAGGATGTGTTTTGACCTCTCCCAGAGGTTGCATACTCGGCTCCCTGGAGGTGTACAAAGTAGAGCCATCTGCATTGATTTGTGCTCTTCAATATCTACTTTATTTATCGAAACTCCAAAGCACACAACTCAATTTTGTGCGCGCGTGAGTTCGTTCTTCAACTCACGAGGGTACGTAATGCACAAACAACACAAGAGCGAGCAACAAGGACGCGATGGTATCGAGCCCTCCTATCTTAGTGCCAATCCTTGCGGCTCTAGCAAGTCTTTAGAGCCTCATCGGCCACAACCAAAGCACCCATGGTAGCCACGGGGTGTAGCTACCACCTGATGGCGCCGGTGTTGTGAGCGCAACGTTCTGCGGCCATTGAAATGACCATCGATCAATGCACTCATTTGGTGGGCACCAACTAAATTTACCTCTGGTAGTTAGATAGATGGAGAGCTAACATAATAATACTTTATAGCCACCCCGGGCCACAGGCCATTAGTTAAGACCATTTGACGGCGATTCGGCGAAGGCCGTTGGCTCTCGTCTGAGCGGCCAGTTGGAAAACCCAGCTAGATCCTAGCCGATCACCATCCTGCGACTGCAACCACACCAAGCTCGAGGGGCGGTCTCCAACTGGTCCAACACCAACAGCCATTCAACGCATTGGATCATTGTTGCTAACGAGGTGGTGGCCGCAGCGGAGCTGGCAATCTCGAGCATATTTTTTGGAGCAACGGCCGCCATGGTCGTCCGATTCCTTCTGACCTTGCGGTGTGGGAGAGAAAGTAGGCTGACATTACAGAAATGGTCCTAAATAGATCATTAACGATCATTTTACACACAACAATCAACCAAAATGTTGTGCCTTGGAAAGAAATGTTTGACAAATAATAGGCAAAAAATACCCTCTCGACTCACAGTAAAAAATTGATCGTCCGTACCTCTACATACCTCTCTACATAGGCAGAGGTGCGGTAGCGAACTAAAGTGTCTATTTGTTGCCCTCATAGGTAACAATAAAAGGCATCAGTGCACGCTGGATCTCATAGATAGCCCGGTATCTTGGCTGTTGACATAGATTGGAGTGGACACTCCCGATGATGGGGGGAGGGGAAGTCCATGCCAAGAGGTATTGTTGTCTGAGTCACTAGACACATGTCGTAGTCGTAGTGTTGACAGGGCATGGGCGACGAAGGGCAATGAGCGCGATGATTTGACCGCTCCAAGGGTCCCAGAGGACTGATTGGTAGATCATGCTACTACTGACTTCAAAGTTTGAGTAGATATGCAGATGCCAGTTGGCATTCTTTGCAAATGAAAAAGCAGTTGGTGGCTGTCATGAAGGCTCTTAAGACTCATTTGAGTCCCGCGATTGCTTAGATATCAGAATTTTCAGACGACATTTTTGTGCGGAGAAAAAAGGGGGGAACATTGGTTTTCACCCCTGATTTGTATTGACTGGATCAATCTAACTTTACCCCTCTTGATGGACTATTTTCACTTTTGTTCAACTTCTTTCTATTTCTATTTACCCTTATTGTAGGGGATAATTGGCCATCTCACGGTGGGCGTGCCCATGCTCCCCACACAAGTTTTTACATCAATGCAAAATCTTTGACAGCTGACACCTTCCGGCCGCGGGCCAAAACCAAAGCTATGACAACACAATCCATCTGCTGCCGTCGTTGCTGCCTTGCCCTACCGCACTGCCCTAGAGGGCAGCTCCCTCGGCACCACCAGCTGGCCTGTACCTGGCACAATCACCGCCGTGTCATCCACCGTAGGCCTCAGCGATGCCCCGCTGCAACGGCCCTGCCAGCTGCAGGTGGGGAGGTTGCAAACCATCACGCGGCGGTGGCCGTGCTCCATGCTCTATGCCATGGCCCGTCAAAGATGGCATCAAGGAGCCAGCAGACTGGCCGCGACGAGGAGAGGAAGCGGACCATGTCTCCAACACCGGAGCTGCTGATGAGCTGCCGCTGCTATGTCATCCGACCACTGCCACTGGCGTCAGCTCATGTGAGCTTGGAGATTCACAATGGTGAGTGTAAGTTGCAGACATGCATGTTGAACACACTCATGTCTTGTTTGCAATTTGGAGTCATTTCAAATATAGTTAGGGTGGGTTACCATATCATATTCAGAACTTCACGGCGAGCATTATTCAGAATAGTGACCCAGAGAGCGAGGAGCCAGAGGGTGTGCGGCCCTACCGTGCCAAGGTTCAATGGTATGGAGCAATGGATGCTGGTCTCGAGGATGTGAGGGGCAGTGAGAGCTACCGGCCACAACAATTGGCCCTGGGCCAACTCTACATACGTGCCTGGTACAAAAGTGAGATTCTGTAAATATTGGCCCTGGGTTGTCTTTCTTAATCGGGAGTCCACGAGCGCATAAAATCGGGACCTCGATTTTGCGCTAACAAAACGAACAAAAAATCTCTAGTTAATCTAGGGCCAATTGTTGGGAGGGCCAATTCTTGTGGCCGGTAGTGAGGCTTTGGGGTTTGGATTGTGAGATAAAGAGGCATACAGTACCTGACAGTACTATCTGTGCTGGAGGAACACAGCAACAAATTAGTGGTGGAGATTCGTGAGATTGTGCTTGGGGAGAGGTGGGATCTCAAGTGTTGGAGGGAGCTTTATAGAACTGTCAATGGAGAAGAATATGAAGGCGACTTGTGAATGCATAAGAGCTTGGTGTCATCGCCACGTCACCTTGGGAATCAGCCAAGGAGCACGACGAATCGCCAAACAATCATGAGTCACCATGATGGATCTTGTGGTGCGTCGACACAAGACAAAAGATATTTTGTCGAACGCGAATGCCCGTGTCAAAAAATCAAGCAACGCGAAGCAAAAGCTGAGCAGCAAAGCATCATCTTGTGATGGAGACGACATGCAGCACCAGCTTTGCACGTGATATCAAGCATACTCACGCTTGATCAATTGCAAGCCTCTGCTTGTCGATTCATCAATACTTTTGGGATCTATTGCAGACCACTCTCACCAGTGCCTTCCTTCAAGAGTTGATTGTTGTATTGCCTTTTGGAGAAGCCTCTGAAGAGTTTTATCTCTTTTGCTGGTTGGTTCTGGGCTATTCGTCTTCTGCGTCGGGTGTGTCGTCTTCCGAGCCGTCCACCTGCCCCTTGTCACGCTCTCTGTGCTCCGAGGCTTTGTCTGCCAGGCTCTCCGGCTGTTGATCAGTGGCGAGCAAGAAAGGGTTGGGGCTATGTCGTTACACGTTCGCCCAGCTCCCGCATTGCCGTATGCAAGTAGCCCCGCTGTGCTTCACATGAAAATTATCATCAGATCCTTTGATTAAAATGTAGTATGGTGGAGCTGCTTCCCGTCTGACATCATCCTCTGGAGTTGTGGATGAGGACTCCCCCTGCTTGCTTGCCCTTGAGTTGTGGAAGAACTTCGCGAGGACAAACGAGCAGGTGTGCCACAAGATTCTCAGTGCCCTCAAAGAGGCCAGAGGGGGTAATGTCTTCGACTATGAAGTGGTTTCTACTCCTTCGGAAGCCGAAGGGTCTACTGGTAAGTTTTTGAGCAAGATTGAGCTCCCAAACTCACCGCGCAAGGCTGTGGATGCCTGGAATTCATTTGTCCCCACATCGTTGATGAGGATTAGGACCAAGGGTAACTATCTCGTCTTCGACAGGGACATCAAGAAGGATTACAATGGTGGGGAAGCCTTCATCACTTGTGCTGCCGTCCACGAGCCATAACTCCTGCAACGTTGGCATCCATAGCCAGGGCGGGTCCATATCTCCAGGTTTCAGGAGACGCCTTTGCTGTGGCTGTGAAAACTTTGAATGCTGCAACAAAGCCCAAGGTACTCATGCCATCCCTCGTGTTCTGATCAAGGATGGATTCGTTGACCTACTGACTGAATGGGAGGCCCCCCATTCGTTTGGAAGCAAGTTATTACTGCCTATCTGGGTCTTGATGCTAAGCTTGCTTTCATGGACGAGGAGGAGGGGCAAGAGGGTACAAGTGGCAAGGTGGAGGGACTGCATGTTGATACAAATGTTTTGGAAGGGACTCAAGAGGAACACTTCAAGGTTGGACAAGAAAATGACCTGGATCTAGATACTCATATGGTGGCGGCATTCAAGAGCCACGGACGTCAAGGTCAAGGCTCTGCGCCGAAGGCAGAAGACGAGCTGTCGCAGGATGCTTTGGCAGAAGCTTTGCCTTCCTGGGAACATGAGTTTGACTTTACTTCAGCAGATTCAGTAGTCTCCTATCTTACAGGGCATCACACTTTCCCACTGGATTCGGTGTACCTCCAAGGATCGTTCAGGAAGTGCGTCGGCAATATTGAAGCTCTCCAACGATCTACTGATAGGAGATTTGAGCGACGTGATTTGTCACGGAGCAAGTCCTTCAAGAAGGTCCATCGTTGCATTGACAGTAATGCAGAGTCTCTACGTCACTTTGCCTCAGGTGTAGAAGAAGGGTTGAACAAACATATTGCTGAGTTGTGAGTTGGAGAGGAAGGTCGGAGATCTCGAATCATTGCCTAGCAATGTGATCTCCCCTCCAACAATGCCAGCCTTTCCACCTCCTGCACCTCAGCCCACAGTATTCAGCTGGGCTGCGCTGTCTGAAGACAAGAAAGCAACAATGTGCGCTCGCATGCTCAAAGACATGGATGTCTCTCAGGTGGTCAATATCGTTGGCCAGCGCTTTGAATTACCTAAATTCGCCAGCAACATGAGTCATACCCAAGAGAGGGTTACATGGGTGGAAGGAGAGTTCCAGAACCCTACTGGTGGGTTGATCAAGATTCAGGAGCGGCTGGAGAAGCTGGAAGCTAAGGGCAATGACCGAGGTTCCTGACAGCAGGGAGGTTATACGTTTACAGGGCTTTCTGATGTTAGAGCTCTAGTCGACTCGCAGCCAGACAAGGAACTCTACCGTTTTGTTTTGGACCTTGTTAGCTACATCACACTCGCCCAGGAACCATGTGTGAGCTATACCAAGATCACCACAGTTCACGCAAACTCTATCAAGGCCGAGTTTGTGTCTGTCCTGGCCAGCCGGGTCAGGGAATCCCATGAGCTGAAGTACCCAGATGATCAGGAGGCTACAGATGCGCTTGGGGGTGCCCCGTTTGGTGGATATAAATGGGCCCCTCTCTTTGCTATGGCAGAAGTCTTTGTCTTTGAAGATGACTACCGCAATGGGACGCATCACAAGATCATTGATGGTATCAAGAAAGCATATGACTTGATGCAAAAATCTATTTATGCTGCTTATCCTTTGTGCAGCTTTGATGAAGGAACATCAGACACACGCAAGATGAATGCTATCCTTACTGACCCCAATCGGCGAGGGTTCACTCAAGCTATTGCTTTTCTCGACTTCTTGCTCCCCTTTTACAAGACACTAAGAGGGAGTGGGCTGGGTGGCAATGTTGCATGGGAAAGATGCTTGGTGTATGCGATGGAGGTCATTGATGCTTTTCAAGAGGTGAGGGTTATGTCCATGGATCATAGGGATCAAGCCGCTTTAATCTGGGGGAGTTTTTGCGCCACTCAAAAGGGAGAAGAGCTCAAGAGTCACAAATTCATTGAGCATCCAAAAGTGCTCTCCATCTTGGCTCTAACTTCTCTCGAACTAGAAGGCAAGGTCTTAGGAAACGTGGAGAAAAGTGTCACTAAGGAGGTCGATTCTAGGAAGAAATTTGCCACCCGTGTTCAATCTTTGGAAGATCAGCTGAAAGATCTCAAAAGAGGAGATAAGAAGTCCTGAGATGTCTGAGGTCTACGTCTGGAGTTGGCACAGGCAAATACATACATCTCAGACTCCAGACGGGGTAACTTTGAAAAATTTACAAAAGAAGGTATTGGGATTGGGACCCAAATTGGACACATCGCTACTCCGAGGGAAGCGAGTGGCAGCCAAGAACAGGTGTGTACTTACTCAGAAGGGTCGCTGTGTTGTGAGGATAAGGGTTGTAGAGAGCCCTTCACTCGGCTGGTTAGATGCATTGAAATTATGGGGGGCATCTGTTGAAGCTTTTGCTTGCCCAGGGGGAACGACTAAGCATCTAGTAGAGCAATGATACTCTGATGTATGCGTCCTCTCCCCTGGCAAAGCTCTAAGCATGATGCCTAAGTGGCGCCCGCAACAGAAATTTGGCGGAGTTACCAATACCTGTTGGACTTTGTTCTTTGTCTTTGCCCATCGACATTGTGACTGTCAATTACAACTATCCCTTGCTGTGATGACAAGAGGATGCTACCCTCGGGTATTGCAGACAGCCCTCTCCGATACTGAAGGTGAAGGGCCTGCACATGGGAACATCATCATCATATTCGAAGACAGTGAAGATAGTTCAGATATCTGTGGCTATGTTATGGGTGAAGTCCTAGGAGGACGACCAGTCTACAGCTCATAGGGAATTGGCCCTGCTGATTTATTTTGTTTTACTACCCTTGAGCAACGGCACCTTTGGCTTTGGGTGTTGGCAGAATCGGTTTTTTCCAAGGTACGGGTGCTTTGGAAAGTTTCAAGACTTGAACTGCTGGCGCTGTGGGACTATGCTGGAAAAATACGCTACAGCCAGTACCGCCCAAACAAGTTAGACCAAATCATTCAAGCTTGATTGGACTCCCCACCAGCAAAGATACTGATACTGATATCAGTGGTTTTCTCATTATGTCAAGATGCACTAGAGGAGATCTTACCATTGGTGGCACCGGCCACTGATGGTATATCAACACAAACAGATCATGACTTTGGACAGGATGAATTTACAAACCCAGGTCAGTTAGAGAACAAGATGCAGGTTCAAGCTAAGGCCGTCGTGGCTGACGACGCAGCCATTGACACCTTGGCAGGGAATTACTCCAAAGTGTCGCACATATGTGGTGGGTCTGGAACCTTGCTTGTGAAGCACAATTTCTGGCTGAAAATGGCAATCACCCGGCAGATGCAGAAGCTATCGCAGATTGCCTTCGGAGGACAGAAGGGTCTGACTATTGGGAATGGCACCGAGGGAGCAGACTGTTTTTCTGGCGAATCCCTACTCAGTGCAATTGGAGGCAGGATGCCAGAGACGGTGCTCCCTTTTGGCACTTGGAGGACGCACCGAAAGGTATGCATTTTCAGAATATCCCCAGCCGAGATAAGGGAAGGAGAGCTCCAGGTTTGAGCGAAGGTCTTTCAACTCCTATTCCGTTGGTACCTTAAGAACGGGCCAGCGGACCTTGTCATCCCCACTTTCCCGGTCATTAGGCCATGGACAAACTTACCGGCAAGATGGACATTCGAGCTGTCTGGGATGCAAAGCGAAATGGTCTGAATGCTACTTTGTGATGCCCCAAGTTTTGTGTCCCCACTACCAGAGATGTGGAGGACTCGGCGGTTAAGTGGTTGACTGTCCCGGTGGGTGACGACTTAAGGGCGGGGTCTCCCCCGCAAAATTACACTCAGGATGAATTCGATGAGGATGTAGGCCAACACTTCCAGAACTTTGTTATGCACAAATCTGAGCACCACTCTCATTGTGTTTGTTTCTTCCCCACTCGGAATGATGATTCAGTTGAAGAACAGTCATTTCTGCGATTGTGTGTGCTAAACTTTGGATGTAAGATGACTCCTTATCTGGCAACTCAGGGGGAGGAACGAATCCTTGAACTCGCCATGGGAGACCCAGCTGATGAAAACAATCCTTTCCAAATTTATGAATGTTTTTTTGCCCACCTCGAGAGGGTATGACTCCTCAATGCCTTGGATAATCCTTCTTCAACGAAATGGTGAACTTTGTATACTTATTCCTCAGCTCGAGTAGATGGAGGATTAGTTTTGACTTTGGATTCAAAGTGTATTTCGGAGGCTTGGGAGGTGTGCAACTGGACTAGTCGTGTGGGATCGAATTATCTAGTAAATTATCTAGCTAGGTTGTATTTTACTTTTTGAGATTCCTTGTTACTCGGGGGGCTGGGACAAGGAAAAGACAGGAATTACCCAGAACCAGAGTAATTCCTTCCTGGTGCCGAGTAAAACATGTTCCTTTGGGTCTCATGAGCCAAGGGTCCAAAAGGAATTTTGAAGTAATTACTGGTAATTACTTTTCTAAAGAACAACCCTTTGACTAGTCCCAAGGGTTGCATTTAGTGTTCTGCTGTACATGTGATGCTGATCTAGTTGCATGGCACCCCATAGCATTGTGTGACAGCTCTCAAACTACATACTTGTGGGTTGGGGCACTCACGACAGCGCTGCCATGGCCATGGCTGACCGTAGCTACATCGTCATCACCACAGAAAATATTTGGTTGACAGCAACAGTTTCTATGGTTGGTTGCTGTTGTAATTCCACGGCTTCTATCAGCACCAACTTGGTCTACTCTACTAAAACTTCGGCAATACATAATGTGCCGTGCAGCAGTGCCTTAATGTACATAGTTGCTCCATCAGTATCATAGTATATGATGTGAGCAGCTAGCATGGAATTGAAGGAGTGACAAAACTTTTAATCCACGATCACACATATCCAACCATAAAAGTAAAAGCCAAGCTCTGTAAGTCAGTTCATAAATAAAATTAATTTACTTTATGCAGTTTTAGAAAGCCATTTGCCACTAAAATCTCCCACTCCCACTTCTCATAATGCTCACGGCCGACTGATCAAACTGGAGCTCCCGGGCATCGCATTCCCCGCCCCCCCCCAACCGTCACAGTCGTTGATCCTCGGATGGTCCTGCTCTTGCCTGGGTGTGGGACCTCAACCAAAGCCGCGGAGTCTATCTTGCGGCTGACTGATTGGACCAGAGCTCCCTGGCATCGCACTGCCTGCCCCCCAAACCACTGCAGCCATCGGCATCATCGCCCCAGCAGTCGATTCGATTCTTAAAATTCTCGTCTGGGCCCGGGAACTCGTCCAAGGCCACAGAGCTCAAATAAAAAAAATCTCCTTTTCCCCTCCCCCAGCCTCGAGTTTAGTGGGACACCCCTGCTGCGGCTCCCGCGCCCGCCGTCGAGGCCGTCGAACCCGCCGCTCCCGCTCCCCTCGCAGCCGCACTTCCCTCGACCGACGCCGTTGCGGCCAAGCCACCAAAGTCCGATGCCAATGCTGCCCTCGCGGAAGCCGCCCCCTCATCGCCGAAGAACCTTCCTCCGGCACCTCCCCGCCCGCAGCCGAGACCCCGGACTCCGCTCCCACTCCCGCGGAAGATCCTTCCGCTGCCCCATCACCCGAGGAGGCTCCCCCCGTCGCCCCGACCTCGAACCATCCTCTGATGCTTCCGGCATCGGAGAAGACGACCCCGCCATCCGCCATCCTCCGCTCCCGCCGCTTCCGACGATGCCGCCGCCCCGGTGCCAACGACCAGGACAACGAGCAGCGGCGGCAAGATGAGCGCCGTGACCCGCGGCAGACGACGTTATGCCGTCGTCAGGAGTTGGATGTGTCAGACGGTCGGCCGGCGTCGGTCGTCGTCGTTGGTCGTTATCGTATGGTGCGATAGTTGCTCTGGATTTTTTGTGGACGGAGGTGCCGGCCGGCGGGGCGGGGGGGCGGTTCGTAGACAAACTGATATTAAACATCTACATTGGATATCGTACGTAGATATCTACGTGGGCCTGGTACACGAGTAATTACCGCGAGTGGTTCAAGTCGAATTACTTTCCTTTTTCTGGCGTGTTCCGGCACCCAGACTCGAAAATGTTCCGGAATTACAGGAATTACCCGAAATTCCGGAGTAAAATACAACCTAGTTATCTAGTAAAAAACGTGCAAAATCGTACGTAAAAAAGTGTCTACACCGCTCACAAACGTGGCCCTCATAAGAAGAAAATGCATCTGCTCCAATATGATTCTGGAGCGACACATGAAGATACCCGCGAGCGCGATATCATGCACGTGCCCGTGGCATCCATCGCCGCGCGCCGTCTTTGAGGCACATGCAGCGACTCCTGAGTTCTCTCTCTGCACCATGCAGATCAAGGCAGATCCATGAGCTCGATCTTGCTCTCACTGAGTCTCATTGTCCTCCAATTGCCCCATTTGTAAAGACCCAATCACCGTACCCAAGCATACCGTCTCTCCAATCATGGTAATGGTAAGCATCAATCCCTCCGCCTCCTCATGAGGAGGCTCTCTCTTTTAGCTTTTCACCCACCCTCCCCTCCTGGGGCGGACCTACGTACACAGTACTATGTTCAAGCATGGGGGTCCGAATTTGTAGACTCTAATTCGTACTTAGCTTGGGGCTGCCCTGGGAAGGAATTTCTATGATAGCTCTCTGGGCACACTTACACTGTTGTAAATGCGCCTTCAATATGCCCACCTAGACCTAGCACTATTTCCTCACACAGCTACAGGTGCAGGTACCACTGAGGCCCTTTCTGGCCTCGTGAAGTACCAACATGGAGTGGGTATTCACACGCATCGAAGCTTTTCTAATTTTTGGCACCCATTCAAGAATCAGGACGGAGTGACCAAAATTAAGACAAGATGGCAGATCGAAGGTTCCGGTGTAAGTCGCGTCAACACGAGAGCAGGAATCAACCGTGGGGTGGCACTTGTGCCTTGTGCCCACAACTCTATTTCTATTGTGGGCACACCCTATGGGCATGCATTGTTGTTTAGTTTTTAGCTAAGTGCGCAAACGAGCCCCCCTCTGATCTCAGCTGACACCCTCACACAAGTAGAAACTTGTGCTTTACGAAAACAAAAGCATGATGAACTCACTCTCACGATGAAAAATTCATCCACTGTTAACCTCTCATATGAATATCAAAATTCGTCCATTGTTCACCTCTTATGAATATCAATATGGTAATGTTATTTGTACCGACAGGTACTATCATTTAGTATTGCACTGAGCTACCACTTGAGATTGGGTGTCCCTTGTCCAAACTGAGTATTTAAACTTAACAAATATATGATAAAATGGACTTGGACCTAAAGTCTGGTTCAGATTATGGTACAGATGACTAAGATTTTTACTCTTTCAAACTCATACCTCTAGGCTTAAAAAAAAAGGTCTGATAACTGATCTGGGCCATTCCTGTCAGTCAGCAGCATTGAAGATATGATTGAGGGACATGCGGCTATTTGTGTTTGTCCGAAGTGTATTTTGTGGTGGCCAAAGTTGATGTATCGTAGCCATTGCCTGGGACAGAAAGCACCACTCCACCCCCTTCGCAAAAGCTAACTGCATCATCTCGAACACATCAAAAACCGCATCTCTTAGTACAATTGACCAATTCACGGCATCACGCATCAAGATTTTTTTACATCAACGCTCTATTTTAGATTTCCCACCGCCCGCAAA
>JALLBE010000589.1:0-15076 GCA_036939795.1 Thalassiosira mediterranea
CCTCGCCCACGAATATGCGAGTGACCCAGTCTCACGTGGTCCTTCCGGTCATGGACACGGTGATGCAGTCGATGTACGCAATACTGAGACGTGCAACGAAGCAGAAGCCATTCAAAGTCGTCGTGTTCTTCCCGACAGCGAGGATGGTGGGCTTCTTCGCCGACTTCCTTAGGGACGGACTTGACTGTCCGATAATAGAATTGCACTCCAAAAAGAGCCAGTCGTCCAGAAACACGGCGACCGAAAAATTCCGGAACGCCAAGAATGCCGTCCTCTTCACGAGCGACGTGTCGGCACGTGGGATTGATTACCCTGATGTCACTGGCGTGATACAGGTAGGCATTCCAGAGTCGAGGGATCAGTACATCCACAGGCTGGGACGCACCGCACGGGCGGGGAGGGAGGGGATGGGGTTGCTCGTGCTGTTCCCGTTCGAGCGGCGATTCTTGACCGAGCTCAGGGGACTCGACGTCCCACGAGATGACGCCCTGGAGGCTCTGCTTGCCAGGCCATCGGAGCAGGAGGAGTGGATGGTGCAAAACTTTTCACGTGTACAAAGCGGCGGGAATAAGCTTTCATCCAATGCCCAGCTGGCGTACTTGGCCTTCCTGGGATACTACGTCAGCCAGGCCAATAGAATTCGATCCGACAAGAGCGATGTCGTACGATTGTCGAACGAATTTTCTGAAGCCATTGGGTTGTCACAAGTGCCGGGCATACCACAGAAGCTGGTATCAAAGATGGATTTGAATGGAGTCGCTGGTGTCTCAATTGAGGAAGATGAATGATAGTAATTGGTCAATCAAGTCTTGTCGTGGGATACAGCATACAACATGAGCTTTAATGGATAAGCATCTTCTCAGCTGCCTTTGTGGTGCAGAACTCCTGAAGCACCATAACCTACGCTCACATCTACTAGACACTAGAACATGGTAACGTATGTTACGCTAAGCTGTTTTTAGCTGGTAGTATACAATGCAGTCATGATGCACTGCAAGCCGAGTTTATCCATGCGACCCATTTCACTGCAGCAAAGGTGTGGCCAACGCCACGCCGAGTATGGCTCGTGATGGCGCGGGTAAATATGACGCCACACATACCAGTACCTGAAATCGGGTAGAGCAACGATTAGTGAGGTATCTTCAGGCGTTCACTTCCGCTCTAGAGCCTCCCAGTTTTCTCCGCAATATCTTGCTCAGAACAAGCGGACAAGGCTCAATTACCGCCATCAAAAGCCAGGAAAGAGTGAGTAGGAGCTATGCCAGAAAAGAGTGAGGTGGAGTTTGGGTGAGCTGCACTTTCGGCCTGGTTAGAGCCTTGCTTGGACTTGCTTGAAGTGAGCAAGACCTTCATCGATGGAGCTTGCTTGGAACGAGTAGAGCCACGGTGGAACAATTTTTTCTTTGAACCAACAACAACTCGCTTGGAGCAAGGTGCTTGGAGCTGCAGATTCGAGATGCTCTCCAGCCTCTAGACCGAAGACTGTCCGTGAGTAGACATCGGCGCTTTTGGTGGTCAGAAAGGCAAGTCAATCTTGAATCGTCAATAGTCAGAGCAGTCAGAGGCAATCATCTCATGCAATGCTATCGACAACAACTAAGTTCGATCGGATCCTGTCAGCCAAAAGCAGCATGAGAGCACAGTCTATCCAAATCGATCGAGAGAGCTCTGGTTTTCTAACTTGGATCACTCAATTTCCATCCATACCTCTTAAAATTTGCCAAGCCTGAAGACATGTTGACGGTTGTGTGTGTTCCCGCACCCCAACCAAACTTGCGCGCGACCTTGGCTAGTAGTGTGCTAGCAGACGACCTACTATGTAGTTCGCTGCTCAGTTTGCTCAGTTGGTTCGAATCGCGCTGATTGATCTCACAATTATCCAGTCCATCCATCACAAATCTATCACAACCATGAAGCTGAGTCCTCTTGCCGTCCTTGTGGTTTCAAGCCTGCTCCCACCCTCGATCGCCCAGCGTCAGGCATCGGGTGGTAGGAAGGGTGCATCCGTGAGGGCTCTGATGGGCAAGTCGCGAAAGGCTGTAAGTTAATGCCACACACCGTACGCGACTCGTTACGATCAACCTATAGTACTAACATATCCTGCGCTATCTAATTTGCCCTTGGCGACCTTGACCATAGGACGCACTGGTGCCTTCCCCCATTCCAGGATATGCCTTCCTCCAGAACGCCGACTACGGAGAAGATGACCCCAGCCGCTTCAACATGGATCTTTCAATCGAGACCATGAATCCCCCTAACGCTCAAGCTTATGTGAACGCCAGAAAAAAGTTCATGAACATAATCACCGGGGATCTCGAGCCATTTAATACCACCTATTTCACTGACGCCAACGAATGTGTCAACGATCTTCCGGAAGTAATTGATGACACCCATATCTGTGGGCGGGATTTGCAAATTGATGGCCCACGAGGTATTCTAGGCCGGGCTGGGCCAACGTATGTTCGCATCGATCAGTATCCAAGCCCAAATATCATCACGACCATAACAGGCATCATGGAGTTTGATTACGAGGACATTGCCTCCCTGGTTTCCGAAGGTCAGTGGGAGGATGTCATTGTGCACGAAATGGGACATGTTATGGGTTTCGGCACTTTTTGGTCCTACATGGGTATCACCGATGCAACCCTCACTTACCTTGGCGAAAGCGCCACGAGTGTTTGGACCAATGATTGGGGTGAGCGGACTTTTGATTGTACACATGGTATGCTGTCTTTCAGTAGTCGTACAAATGGGCTCGCTCACTCTGCTTGTAACTGTTTCTAGGGTGCGTTGGTACCCCCCCTGTGGAGAGCGATGGTGGCCCTGGTACCCGTGGCGGCCACTGGGACGAGGTACGTTTTTACAGTGAATTGTGACATTTCTCATACCAGGGTCTCAGCATTCCTTCTAAAACCCGTTTCGTCAAAAGGATTGTCTCAATAATGAGTTGATGACTGGATACATCAACGACTTGGAGAACAACGTGTTGTCGAGTCTCTCCATCGCCTCCTTTCAAGACATGGGGTACGAAGGCATCTCCTACTCTGAGGCCGGTGACTACGATGGCCGCAATACGACATGCTGCGATGGCATGGCCGTTTCCCAGGAACAGGCCGACAAGCCTCAGCTATCCCCTAAGCTGAGGGCCGAGGCTATCGCCTACGGCAAACAGGCTCTGGACAAGAATAAGCGCCTCAATGAAAGTGTTGAGAATGAAGAGGAGGGCCACCTCTATGTGGGTGACAAAGTCACCACCGTTTTCGTCGTGGAGAATGGCATCATGTATGATGTGCACGTAACCAGCGACAGCTAAAACGGATTGCCATGAACACAAGAAGACCACATGGGTGTTAAGTAGGAGTGTGAGTTGGAGAAACCCTGTTATGCGTCTCTGTTTGTGTTTATTTATAAGGAGAAGTAAGGGTGGCCAAGACTCTGGGGTAGGTGCTCAGTGTACGCGCTGCGAGCTTGGTAGCCATACATATAACAATGGCCACCATTGGTAAATCATAAGTTTCCATACCATACCATGTTGCATGGTGTTTGGAACTTATTGCGATGGATGCTATGATCGTAGTTCCTAGTGCTCCATTCGATACCGGTGGCGTATGTCTATTGATACAATCTTCTTGCCCAACCAGGCTTGAGTTTCACAAATTGAGATATTTCATTTGTTATGATGTTCCCTAATAATATTCGTAGCTTTTGTTCATTTTTCCATCTCGTTCGGTCGTGGCTGGCCCAAAGCAGCAATGCTGCTAATTACTTGCAACTCATTGGCAAGTCGGACGCAATCAGGTAGGCTCAAACGAACGACCACTGACCTCACAATCCAATATCTCACAGCGAAATTTAGTTTGCACCAGTTGCGTCTTCTCCACTTCAAATGGGATCCGAGTGAGGTCTACTAAATGCAACCCCTTCCAACATACCAACATTAACAAAACATTGTCTGAAAAATGACAAGTCGTTCATCAATGTTACAATGGCGTTCACCGTAATTCAGCTCCACTGACCGCAATACATATGGGTTTCTGCCCTGCCACCATTACAGTGGTGGCAGCGTCGGCGCCACCAGAGCATCTATTTTGTGCAGCCTCACGCACCCCAGCATTTGTTCTGGCAGCTGTGACAGAAAAGACACGACAGATGTCATACATGAGGCACTCACACACGTAGCGCAAGTTGGCAAAAAGAGAATTGTTGTCCCGCAACCGAGCAAACCATCCTGCTTGTCTTACCTCGTCCTCCGTCCTCCCCTCGATGACGAACCCCAGGTCCACTGTGACGCTCGACATGTACCTTCTCGACATGTTACACGCGCTCCTACCCACGGAATCCGTGGATGTCACGTCCAAATCCACCTCCAGACAATCTTTTACGCCCCTTGCCTCGTCGGGCGGATAATACGTGTACGTAGTCGGTAGACGCTTCCCGATCACTGCCGGCTTCCCCTGCACCATCTTCTTCACCACCAACGGACCCTCCACCGCGTGCGGAATCAGCTTCAGGCACGCGTCGCGCTCTTCGTCGGTCCCCATCAAAAATCTCGCCACGGCCCGTTCGTGCGGCTCGAGCATCTCAACGGCCATCTTCATATGAGGCTTGGATGCCTCGTCGGCACGGAGGTATGGGAGGAAGAAGTCGGGTATCTCGTAGTAATTGACGATGAGGCCCCATGGACAGACGAAGTTGATGGCCAAAGTGGGCGATGAGCGGAGATGACCTCCCAATATCGTCGCGTAGTTGGATGCGAGCTTGGTGTTCGGACCGGATCGGTCGTTGGTGAGTATGATGTCCGCCCCCAGAGCGCGAAAGAGGTACGGGCCGCTGACCACCTTCTTCGGCTTCTTCGCGCGGAGGTAGTCGCCGCCGCGGACGTGAAAGCGAGAGGAGGGCGGTTCGCTCCAGCAATTGCAATTCTTGGTCTCGGAAACCGGGTACCGCGGCAGGGTGGGAATCGCCTGGGCCGACGAGGCGGGCTTGATGGACAATCCCATCGCGTTGGGGATGGTCACCGTGCCGTGTTCCGATGCGACGGGCGCGGCCGGCTCGCCGCCGATTTCGTCGGCGTCGTCGAGGGGGTCGGAATCGCATCGGACGTGCAGGCGGGAGAGCCCGTCCGCCGTATCGTCGACCGCGCCCCGATCCTGTGCGACGTCGTCGCCGACGACGGCGCCGTCCTCGTCGGGCTCGGGGTGGGCCGGCTCGACGGAGCGCGAGCGGGGGGCGGCGGCACCGCTGACGGCGCCTGTCCCCATGAGGGAGCGCTTGGCGGCGGACTCGCGTCTGACGGCCGTCATGGTGGTTGGCTATGGGGGGCGGAAGGAGCGGCTACTATCGGTTGGGGCAGACGAAGGGGGGGTCGTCATCGAAGGACGACGGAGGGTACCTCGAACCTATGATGTAGGGGATGTGGGATTGGGCGAATCAAGTGAACGAAAAAAACATTAGCGAAGTATATAAAATAATATAATTTCGTATATATTTTTAAAATCATAAATATCTACGTGGATTTATAATAATTTATATATTTTGTCATATTTTTACATATAACTATTACGTCGACTGCCGTTTTTTCATTTTGTGGTTGACCGCTGTCTTGTATTTGGCGACAATGACGAGAAGGTCGGCATCAACTTCAAGACATTCTACAGTACCATGTAACGCATGTTAAATTATCGCTAAATTCAAATCAATTAAGCTTTCTTGTCAAACACTCTTGAGGGGGATAGAAATAGGGGGGAAAATATTTATTTATCCCTCCTAATCGCGTCCTCAACGTCCTCAAGCGAACAAAAACCGACGCACCATGATGTCGCCCAGCTCGCCTCGCCATAGATAACACGAACAAAACGGCGTCGTCGTGAAGGCAAGGAGCGAGGTTCAAAAATTTCGACCATGGAGTCCTCCGGCAGGATCCCGCAGGCGTCGCCCCAGGTGCCCCAGGTCGCCTTCGGGCCGGGAGGCGTCGTCGAGCAGGTCACCTACGCCCCCCAGCAAGGCCTCCTTCCCGTCCCGGATTCGGCGACCAGCGGCATCGTCCATCGACCTCACGCCGCGATGATGATCGCGGGCATGGACATGGCGCCCCCCGCGTTCACGCCCGACGTGCCGCTATCGCAATCTTCTCCGATGAAACCCAACGACGAACGACAGGTGATGCTCGCGGCGTCTTCGCAGCAGCAGCAGGAGGAGGAGTGGGGGGGCAAGGTGTTCTCGCAAGTCGAACGCCCCGATCCCGTCCTCAGCAGCGGCAGTTCAAACTTCAACGACATCGCGATGAATAATTCTTCGCGACGACCGCAAGAGCGGACGATCGAAATGGTTGTCGAGCGCATGGTCAACGCCGCCGAGAATCGGGAGGCGTCCGCCCGCGAATCTTCGTTGGCCAACGGCTCCTCGGGAGCTTCTTTTTCCCCCGCGGCGGGGGACGCGTTCGAATCCGCCGCGGCCTTCGGCGGACCCTTCACGGTCGCCGAGCTGAACGAGCTGAGCCTTCTCTGCGCCTCCTCCTCGGGGATCGCTTCGAATAATCATCATGTCAACGACGCCTCGATGACGAACGGAATGAACAACGAGTCCTCGTCGTCGTCCTCGTGGGGGTCGGTCGACGGGGATCTGCTCGCGGCCCTCGCCCCCATGCTCCAGTCGCACGTCAAGAGCGCGAGCGGGATCGACCTCGTGGGGGAGGGGCGGGGAGTCGTCGAGAGGTTCCTCGAGGCGAGGGAGCGCGGGACGCCGGCGATCACGATCAATCAGGTGAGCGAATTGATTCGTTCGTGAATATATTTCATCCTTCGGCTTGCTCAACAACACTTCGCTTCGTCGCTTCAACTCTCGGCCCTTCGTGAAAACGGCCTGCTACCTCGACCGATCGACGCTCGCTCGTACCCATGTGAAACTCCCGGGCTTCACTCGTTCGCGGACCGCGCCGATCATATTCACGCCGCATGGTTCTGTACCCGGATTTCATTTCCTCTCGCCTGCTCGCCTCACCCCGCGCCGAAATATTTCGTTCGTGGCTGTACCATTCTTCGTCTTGCCATTGGACTCACGCTCCCTTTTCTCGTGCAGTGGATGACGCCGGAAGCTCGATACGCCGGCCCCGACTCGGCCCCCCTCGGATCCCTCGGGAACGAATCCCGCCTCGAGCCGGGGGGCGGCCGGCGGCGCCTGCGCGCCCTCCAGTCCGGGCTCGAGGCGGCGTCGATACTGCTATCGATCATGTCCACCCCGGGGGTGGACCGGAGGGCCGTGGAGGACGAGTCCATCGAGGCGTGCGTGAATTTGATCCGGGGGCATTTGGGACGGCACGTGGCGCTGGCGCTGTCGAACACGGGGCATTTGGGCGCGTCGTCGTCGTCGTCGAAGGCGGCCGCGAGGAACGACGACGACGCGGACAATGATGGCGGAGAAGACGAAAACAACGACGGCGGGGGAGGGATGGCGGTTCCAAAGCCGAAACGGCCGAGAATCGTCTCCCCGAACAAGTCGGCCATCGCGAAGGGGCTGCGCGCGGTGTACCTCCCCATATTCTCCACGGTGGGAGCCCTGGGCACGCTCCTCGAACGCGCCGAGGCTTTCGTCGCCGCCAGCGAAATCGACGATCGGCTGCTCTTCACGCTCAGCGCCGCCGCGCTCTCGAGCCTGGCCATCGACCCCTCCACGACCGTGAGGGCGGACGCGGGATCGTTGGCGAGCCTGGTGCAGGTGTCGGCCATGGACCTCGTCGTGGCGATTTTTCGCAGGTATCCGCGCCACCGGTCCATCGTCGTCGAGGACATGTTCCCCCTGATGCTGACGCTTCCGACGTCGAGGCGTAACCTGCGGACTTACCCGGTGAAGAGGGGCAGCGGCGCGGCCGCGATCGTGAAGAGGGAGCATCATCCCATATCGCCGTCGAAGTCGGCTGCAACGTCGGCCGGTCAGCAGCGGCTGGAGGGGCAAGATTACATACAGCCGATATGCGCCCTCACCCTCCTCCTCATCCAGTCGTGCGTAGTGATGCCGTTCCAGTCCGACGAGGACGTCCCGGAGGAAGGCGACGCCGACGGTGGCGACGTAGATGGCGGGGACGACGGCGAGGAAGACGAGGAGGACAAGAAGGTGAACGACACGTCGGGGCTGGACGGCTGCGTCGCCGTTTGTAACCAGTTCACTGGCCAAATGATGCAGCGCTGTCGCCGCAGGGGGGAGGAGGGCGGCGCGTCGGAGTTTCGACCGATATTGGCGAACCTGATCGACGACCTGCTCCTGGTGCGGTACCTGATCGAGTTTCCCTCCGCAGAGATGCTCCTGCTCCGCCTTTCTCATGGTGTAAGTAGAATGTTGCACTTCCATTATCGCCTAATCGTTTTGCTGTTCTCCAATGATAGTGTGCCTCAACATGTCCCATTCTCTCTATGGTCAGTTGGCAAATGACCTTCTTCACGCCAGCACGGCGCCCAAGGATCAGGTGGAAGTAACGTACCTCGCGACGGCCATGGACGCTTTCGGGAAGGTTACATCTGCAGTCGCGGGTACCCTTCAGCAAAACAGGGAGAATCCATTCAAATTGCCCGACAGCATCAGCTCCAGCCTATCAATGTCCCCGGAGCCGCAGGAGGAGGTGAATCGATGCTTCTGCGGACGGGGAAACCTCGACACGTTCATGGTCGACTGCGATCGCTGTCATTCCTGGTTCCATGGCAGCTGCATCGGCATCACCAAGGATACTGTTCCCGACGTCTGGATTTGTGACGACTGCACCCTTCAGACCACCATCATCGACCAGGCGAAAGTCTTTGCCCATGGCAGCGGGGGCACCGGAACGCTTACTAGGAGGGACCACCATCACGTCCTGCGTCAGTTCCTGCTGAGCTATCTGTCAAAGACTGCCCAACTGTCTTCGTCGCCCCAAGCCAACAGGGCCAGGGAGTTTCTGATAGCCACATGGGTGAAAGACGTGACGCTAGAGAAGAAGGGCGGCAAACCAGGCGCATTCGACCTGAGTATGGTCAGGTCTCATGCTATCGCCCAATGGTCGCCACCCAGCTACCAGCATGCCAATCGCTCAGCCTCGCATCTCACTGCTGACGGGAACCAACGCATAATGGCATCCCTTGTTGCATCCTCGGAGCTCAGTATCGCCTTCCCACGACTACTTGGCGTCCTTCTGAAGCTAATGGCGGACAAAATTGCGTCGCTGCGCAAGCTCTCCCTGAAGGCCTTCCTCCAGGTCATAGCCGTTGACCCAGCGCTGATGACCCAACCCTCGGTGAGGAAGGAGGTGTCGCGATGCTTCCACGATGAGGCCATTTCCGTCAGGGAAGCAGCGGTCAGCCTAGTGGGAGACTATGTCCTCCAGACCCCCAATCTCGCAGCCGCGTTTCACGCTCCACTACTCGAGCGGATGGTGGATAAGGGCATCAGCGTGCGAAAACGGTAAGTCTCTGCATGATCAAACGCACGACGATGTTGTGGAGGATGCACACTCATTTTGTTTCCTAATGCGTCATTCCAGGATTGTAAAAACATTCAGGGACATCTTGCTCACCAATCCATTGTATGGAGGAAGGGCAGCGGCCATGCACTGTATGCTGCAGAGAGCAGATGATCGGAAGGAAGATGACGGTGTCCGAGACCTGATTCACGAAACTTTCCATACACTCTGGTTCAACGGATCAGCATTTGAAATGGGTAGGTCTTCGTTAATGCTGGCGTCCGATGTCAAGGCAGAAGATTCGAACAGTCCGGCCAAAGTGTTGACAAAAGCACAGCTTTATTGCCGAGAAGCGGCTAAGGCGATGGTTGAGGTTGTTAAGGTGTCAGGAAGTCCTGATTACCTAACCAGCCTCGTCAAGGGTTTGCTCTTCGGGTTCAACGAGGGTGACAAGGACAAGAAAAATGCCGAGAGAAAGCGCCGCCAGGAGGACTCGCGAAAGCAGTGCAACAGTCTGGTCCTTGCACTCGTGGAGTTGCTCCTTTCATTCGAAGACACACGTGGGCACAAAGAGGATGACGGGAAGGAGCTTGTAGCATTGCTGTCGACGCTGAGTGTCTTCTCGCAGTCGTATCCCGAACTTCTGGTCCCCCACATTGATACTCTGGTACCATATCTGAAGGGTGATAATGGAGCGAAGAAGTACGAGTCTGCTATCGTGGGCACTGTGAGCAGCATCGTAAGCCTCTCTTCGTCGCACTTCAGCAGTGCCGAGTTGGGACGACTGGTTGGATCATCTCTTCCGACCGATTTGGTAAACATTTCCTACAAGTTCCCTCCTTCCGCGGTCAGCCCTGCTGTTGAAGCACTTGCAAAGTTAGCCAATCATCCTGACGCAAGCGCTGGAAGTGTGCAAGAAAAGAAACTATTCAATTTGGCAGTTCAGTTTTACAGCTACCTGCTGAAGAACAAAGACAAAGCTGATGATTTCTCGAAGATGAAGAAGTCCATGCGCGATAATGTGCGAAGGGCGCTGTCTGCGCTTGGAAGCATTTGCAGGTATTATGAGTGCCGTGATGGAAATGACCACCACAACATTGATCCGGACAGCTTTTCGGTCATCACTGATGTGAAGCAGTTGCAGTTTTCTGGAAACGTTCTATCAAGCGCTTGCTTCTCCCTATTCAAGGAATACCTCGACAAACAAGATGAATCCACCAAATGCCTTGCCCTGAGAGCAATGAATGGCGTGTTCATATCTCGTCCTCGTGTTGTTCTAGTGGCCGAACAAATGGGTATCATTTCATCAGTCATCTCTGAGGAAGCTGCCCCTAGTGTGCAGATTGAGTCATTACGCTGCTGGCGTGATATTCTTCTTGCTGAAGAAATCCGCATTGAAAGTGGAGCAGCGAAGCGGAAGATGCAGGCTCAGAAGGACATCAGCCTTTCGAAGCGTATTAGTGGAGACCAAGATGGCGATGCTTGCATTTCAGGGTCCGTGTTGACGAAACATGCTGATCGTCTATACGAATTGACACTAAGCAAGGATGAGAAAGTGCGCCACATGATTATCGACTTGATCGGGCACCTCCTTCGCCAGGGCTTGATCAATCCCATGGCTACAGTCCCTCATCTTTTGGCCGTGCAGGGGGATGTCAAATCACCGGCAACTCGTTCACATGCATTGAAGCTGTTGATTAACGAGGGCGACAAGAGACCCGACATGCTCCGTGAGTTTAATGATACTTCATGTGCTTTGATATTCCGCTTCTTTCCTTTCCTCATTGAAATATTCCATCTTTCATCATCAGGTCAAAGAATTTGTGCTGGATTGAAGCAGGCTTTCTTCTTTCAAAAAGAAGTCTATCCGCATGATGCAGACGGAGTTCCGCGTGTCACAGCATTATTAAGGAGAGATGATGGGCACAAGGTTGTTACAGAAACCATTTTTGATTCAGTGAGTATAACCGCACAGTGATGATAGTGATAACAACTTTCCAAATACACCTCCAGTCCTAAGTTATACTAACTGAACCAATCGATTCACAGGTCATCAAAGAGAGTTCAATCCGTAACAAGCGGGCGCAACGCCAAGGGCTCTTGAAAGGGATCATCTCCCTTTTTGAAAAGGATCCCGACATGGAGAACACTGATACTGAAGAACTGCCTCTATTGGCCTTTGCGTCCGAGATTTTGGCTCATCTGCCATACACAGCCCTGAATGATCCTCTTTTCATCGTTTATCACTCTTCTTGTATTACTGCACTCGATGGTCAATCAATCGTTTACGAGTTTTCCAAGCTCTTGGGTGGCGACTTGTGTGATCCCAACCCCGAAGAAGACGACATAGAGCGTGCTTCTAAGACGAGAGGAAATTTCGATCCCAGTGCCTTCGGTTTGGAGTCGAAGAGTGCAGAGTTCGGACAGTTGTGTGTCAATGCTTGTAGAGTGTTACCACTATTGCAACTGAAAAACTTTCTCCGACGGGCATATAATCTCAGCGAAGCAAGGATGACGGAATATGTTCCGAGCGAGAAGGAACGGATTCATGAAAAGGGCATATCCATAAATGAATCGATCGCACCATTCTCTTTCAGCATCGCTCCTATCTTCCATAGCCAGCAAAATATCAACTGGAATGTGGCTGCTCACGTGTATGCTCAGCTCCGAGCATTGATGCGAGATTGTAAGTTCTTGTGTACATATCAATAAATCTTATTTCGTGTGAATGGCGCCTTTCACCTTATACGCCGTCTCCTTTATATATTTGCTCTAGCCGAAACTGAGGATCTCCATGTTGACACTGAAGCAACGAAGAAGTCACCGAGGAAGTCTGGTCAGAAGCGCAAGCGGGACGAAGCCGAGGGCATGACGATTGAGGCTTCCCCGAAAGTTTCACCGGAGTAATGACTTGCCCTCATCCATCGCAGTTGTCATCACTATGATTTTTAGTTCAGCCAATTCAACATGTAATATCCTTTGGAAGGGTTGCGTGTGCTCGAAGAAGACGCAAACTGTGCTCTTGAGTCGCCGCAAAATCTCGACAACAGCAATGAATATTCATTTGTCATGCTACATAGAACGTTTCACTTTCTAGCAAGGTTTTATAACAAAATTGTTTAGATCAGCAATATAATCAAGAGGTACTCAATAACTGTGTATCGACTTTTGCCATCGGCATGATCCATTCCAAATAGACGCGCACATGATTGGTTTCAGCCTGATGCTGATCCCAATATGTTGACTCGTCAGAACAGGAAGATATTTCATTCAGCGATCAAATACCATACAATAAAATTGGTGCCGCTCGTAAGTCAGCTGGTGTTATTGTATCCATTAGAATTATGAATCTTATATTATTGATATTAATGAAAATAGCCATACTGTGAATATTCACCATTTGTTGTTCTCAATTCATACTGAAAAATGAATCACCATGAAATCTATGCGCACTTCCATGAATGTATTCTGCCGCAGCGAGTGTCTAATATGACCCAAGAACCCTCACAAGGTTTGCGGCAGACGCTCCGCCATAAACGAACCTGCCTGTGTGAGACAAAGCGACAGATACTCCAAACTTCTCCCCGCCATTGCCATAGATGTCTCCAGCAGACCGAAGAGTTCCACACGGCTGCACATCTACAACTTGGACTTGACCCACAGGGAGCCCATCGAGCATCTTGTTTGGCACACCTACTGTCATGCGGGACCCATCAGGAGACAGGGATACAGCGTAACCAAGATTCTCTCTCCAGTCGTTGCCCAGCAAGTTGTTGCCAGGACGTTGCCACCCATTGTCAGCATTTTCATACACTGATGCAAGGCCACTACCTTCGCCATTCTCACTCATGCCAGGAGCTCCAATGGCGACACGTTGAAGAGCATCATCACCCGCAAGTGATACAGAGAACCCGAACCGATCCCCAGGGACATTAATGCTCAAACGCTCTCCATACTCTTTCCAGACACCCGACTCAGACGAAAATACCTTCACATACCCGCTGTCCAGAGAACCTTCCAGCTGGGGAGCGCCCACCGCAACTAGCTGTGCATTGATGGGTAAAAGGGATACTGACCATCCAAAGAGTTCATTACTTCCTGTGCCGACCATTGGCTCGCCAACTGGCTCCCATGCTGACTCCTGAAGTTCTCTGGGCTCGCCATCTAGCTGCCGCGACGAATCTGCAACTTCCCTGTACACATATGCTCGTCCACTCCGTGTCATATCAGGGTTCTCGCTATGATATGGAGCCCCAACAGCGAGACTAGTCCCATCTTGGGAAAGGGAAACTGATGCCCCAAATAAAGAGGTACCCCCCTCACCGTTGAATTCCGAGACCAAGATCCATGCTTTCGTCGATCCATCTTCGTCAAATACACGGACTTGGCCACTATTCTGACCATTCTGATCACTGCCTAAACATCCCACCGCAATCCTCTTCCCATTCCTGGACATCGAGACACTGAAACCGCATTGGTCCCCGTCAGCCTCGCCATAAACGTCCCAGATGGGTGAGTAGAATCCTGTGCGAGAATCGAATTCGAATACACGTGCCGATCCTCTATTCTTCATGCCGTCTTTTGCATTTCGTCTCGCGCCAACGATAACCCTTCCCGTGTCTGATGCGGCGACAGAAAATCCAGCTTCGTCCCCAGGGGACTCGCCTCGTAGGTCAGCTCCCACCTGGACCCAGTTGGGAATATCAAAAACAGGTGGAGGGGTTGGCAAGGAAGTGGGAGGTGTGATTGATTCTACAGGAGGTGGCTTCATCGAGGGGTCGTTGCCTGAGGGTCCACCGTGAGGAGTTTCCTTTGTTTTGGTCATCATGTACCACGTGACAACCCCTGCAATGGCCGACAGGATAAGAAAGACGGCCATGCACCACAAAGGCTTCCGATACTTTCCTCCGCACTTTTTCTTGGCATCTTGTTGGTCAGTATCACCCTCATCATTGTCGGCGTTCTTCTTCTCGGCAATTTCGACTGATAGTGGCTCTGAGGCCGGCGACAAGGGGTTCTCCTCGTCTCCCGATGAGTCATCTAGAAATGGGTTGGGTTTTTGTATTCCACTTGAAGCATTTGGAGCTTTCACTGTGCCTCTTTTCCGGAATGATTGCTTCATTATCCTATCGACATCACTGTCGCCTGAATCACTGGCCTTGTCAGTTCCACCAATCGCATACGATACTGCTTCGAGACTGTAGGAAGTCCTTGATTCCAACCCATGCTTGGATTCATCATCACTTACTTCATCTTCATCACGGTTTGTTTTGTCTTCTCCTTCCTTTCCTCCAGCTGAAGATAATGACTTGGTTGCTTCATTTTCCAACTGATCATGCTCCTGCGAAGAGTTGCTGGGTGTCTGGTAGGGTGCATTGTCAGTCCCTTCTGACCCCTCCCGTGAGCTAGATTCAAACAAAGACTTCTCTTCGTCACTGACGATTAGATGTTCAGTGCCAACCGATGATGGACTACGGACGATGTCGTTTTCTGTGGTGCCGAGCGTGTGGGCACATGATATGTTAGTTATTGGACAGATCTCATACAACTATGCATACAACCGACTCTCGCTCGTGTACTCACCACTTATTGACCTGGAAATTTCGGCATTTTTCTCGGCCGATGATGAATCCTTTGCATCGCAGTCCTCCT
>JALLBE010000590.1:0-15067 GCA_036939795.1 Thalassiosira mediterranea
CCTTGATTGCCCCCCTGGCCGCCCCACGCCCCACGCCCCACGCCCCACGCCCCACGCCCCACGCCCCATTCAGCCTCATTGATCGATACCTTAGCGTTCGAGGGAGACGACCTACTTGATTTCAAATTTGATTTCGGCGACTCGACGAAGCAATAGTTCAAGGCTCAGGAAGTGGAGAGGATGTCTTCGTCCACGTCCACAACCAACGCCAGGGAGGGGGAGGCACCCGCCAACATCCGCGTCGTGGTGCGAGTCCGCCCCCTAAACGGTCGCGAGACAGCTACCTCCGCGGGATCCCCCGATGGAGGCGTCGTCTCTGTCGACGCTGTCGGCGAGAGGGCCTCCGTGACAATCGTTGGGGACGGAGGCATGAGCGACGGTGAAGAAGCAGGCACGTCCCGATCGTTCACATACGATGCAGCCTTCGGACCTTCCTCCACGCAACGTGAGGTGTTCGATTCCCACCCCGTCAAGGGAATAGTCGACGCAGTCTGCGATGGATACAATGGCACGATAGTTGCCTATGGACAGACTGGTAGCGGAAAGACTCACACCATCTTCGGCGATGGTAATCATGGTGAGGCAGAAGGGGAGCACGCAGGTCTTGTGCAGCGGAGTCTCGAATCAATTTTTGGCAGAATCGCAAAGGGAGAAGGGAGTGATGTCCTCACCACTGCCAAGGCATCATTTCTCGAGATCTACAATGAGAAAGTGTACGACCTTCTATCCAACGATCACCATCACGCTGCCGACGAGGACGATGTCCGTGGCCTTCCCGTGCGAGAGGATCCAGCGAAGGGTGGGGTGTACGTTGAGGGCCTCACCTCCATTCCGGTCCATGACGCCTCCCAGGCCCTTGATGCCTTACGATCTGGGACGCACTGCCGCCGCGTCGCCTCAACCCAAATGAATCGGTCCTCATCACGATCCCATGCTGTGTTCGTACTTGATTTGAAAACGGAGATGAGAGAGACTGGTACGGTGAGGAAGAGTAGGTTCACCTTGGTTGATTTGGCCGGCAGCGAGAGGCAGAGGTCGACCGCAGCAGATGGGGATAGATTAAGGGAGGCAAATGCCATCAACGGCTCGTTATTGTGTTTGGGAAGAGTCATCGACAGTCTCGTCCATCGCGAGGAAAAGAAAAAAGGACATCAACAGCACGTACATGTCCCATTTCGCAATTCGGCACTGACCTTCCTCCTACGTGATTCTTGGGGTGGTAACAGCCGCACCTGCCTAGTGGCCACAGTTTCACCAGCTATGACGTCGTTGCAGGAGACCGTGAGTACTCTCAAATTCGCGCAGAGGGCCAAGTTGGTGAGGAATGCTGCGGTGTTGAACGAAAGTGCTGCACCATCGACCCGGGCGGAGATGGTGGCATTGAGAGCCGAGGTGGCAAGGCTCAAAGATGAGCTGGAGCTCGCCAGAGAGGATGCCCCATTGGTGGTGGCTGGTGACAGGAAGCTGGAAACATCATCACAGGGAGATGACTCTTTCGTGGTGTCGGCTCTTCGGGGCAGAAACTCTGAGCTCACCAGGGAGGTGTCCAGCTTGCGTGAGACGTCCCGCACCCATGAGAGGCAGGCTCACGCGCTCAAGCGAAAGTTGCAGCAGGAGACAATGCTGAGAAAGTGCAAGGAACGAAAGATCGCTCACCTTTCCTCCAAAGGTGACGGTGGTGATGCGACTGGCATCGGTGAGAGTGAGGCAGCCCTCCGTGAGGAAGTGGCAATACTGCGCCGGCAGCTTGATGCCCCCTCCCCCGAGTCAGTGGAGTGGATGCTCAAGTACAAGGAAGCCAAGGCCAAACTTGAAAAGATGGAGTCACAAATTGCCACCCAAAAGCAGCCGAACATTGGGGCATCAGAGAAGAGGGAGATGGAGGCTTCCCTCCTCGAGATCATGGACGAACGCGATTCATTGAAGAAGAAAGTTGAAGACATGACCGACGAACGGAACAAGGAAATTGATGCAATCATCAATGAGGTCACTGAGTTGGAGAATGCAAATAATGTGCTGAGGGCAAAGCTGGAGGAAAGTGAACGTGAGGTTGCTGCAAAAGAGGCAAGTTCTGGTGCCGACGAGGCCAAGGTTCTTGAACAACTGGAATCGATTCAAGCCATGGTAGCGGCCAAGGAGGACGAGTCAGAGCAACTGCGTGAGTCATTAGCTGGCGCCAAAACAGAGGCCGAGGCTGCAAACGCCTCAGTTGCAGCTATCCAAGCTGAGCTCTTGGCTAGTCAAGAGGAGGCGAACAAACTGCGCCAGTCATTGGATGGCGCCAGGTCAAAGGTCGAGGATTCAAACACCTCGACCGCAGTGCACCAGGAGGAAGCAAGAGTGGCACTGGAAGAACTGGAGTCGACCGTCACATCTTTGGAGGCTGCCAGAGCAGAGATCGAGGACACGAATTCCAAGCTCGCGGCTAGTGAGGAGGAGAGAAAGAGGCTGTGCGAGTCCCTTGAGGCCGCCAGGACAGAGGTTGAGAGCACCAATGCCTCTGCCATGGTGCACCAGGAGAGGGTAGCCAACCTGGAGGCTGAGCTGATCAAAGTCTCTAACGAGCATGCCCAGTCCACCGCTGTCATGGGAAGCGAGGTCGCCCACCAAGTCGAAACAATCAAGGCCCATCTGGTAGCCAAGGAGGAGGAAGCAAAAAGTTTGCGTGAGTATCTGGAAGGAGCAAGATCAGAGGTCGATGGTGCCAAGGCTTCTATCATTGAGCATCAGGAAAGGGCAGCTAAGGTGGAAGAAGAACTGAAGAGAGTCTTAGAAGAGCGGGCCGAGTCTGCCGCTGCCATGGAGAGTGAGGTGGCACGACAACTGGAGTCAGTCCAGGCCCAGTTTATAGCGAAGGAGGAGGAAGGGAAAGACTTGCGCGAGTCCCTGGCCAATGCCAGGGCACAGGTTGAGGGCGCCAACGCCTCTTTGACAGTGCACCAGGAGAAGCTGGTTGCAGTCGAAGAAGCGCTGAGCAGGGCGAACGAAGTGCATGGCGAGTCCATTGCTGCCATGACAAGCGACATTGCTCGTTTGCACAAAGACCTCGAGGCATCGATAGAGGAAAATCAGTCCCTAGCAGATCAATTGAGTGACGCATGGGCAGAGCTTGGTTCGAGGAAGGCGAAGCTTGACATCGCCATAACTCGTGCGAAGGCCACAGAGGAGCAGAGCAAGGTCCAGGAAGACGAGCTGAAGGCCGAGATCAAAAAGAAGGAAGAGAATGCAGAAGCTCTCCTCGCTGAGAAAATCCGCGTTGAGAACCAGAGCGTCGCTCTCTCTGGAGAAGTCGAGAACATGAAATCGGAACGTGGTGCATTGCAGAAGCGTGTCGAGAGGAGCGATAACCTACACGACGTCGTCGCGAGCTTGGAAAATGAGGTCGCCTGCCTCGTTGCAGAGAAGGAGCAAACCGAAGACCGTCTCGAATGGGCGGAGGCAGAACTCGAACGCACTATCAGACTGCAGGAACACCTTAGCGCCGTCCAGGATGCTGAGTTGGATGCCGAGTTGGCGAGCTCCGACGAGATTATCAACGACCTATCGGAGGAGAAAGCAAGGATCCAGGGAGAGCTGGATAAGGTTGCTCGGCAGCTAGTCGAAGCCGATACCATAGCAAGTGAAAAGATCTCCAGCATGGAATCGGCCATCGAGAGTCTTCGCCGCGAGAAGACTGAGTTGTTGGAAGAAATGGAGGTACTGAATGCCAGGATTGCCGACCTACAGACAAATGTGGGTATCGCGTCAAGCGAAAACGAGAAACTGACGAGGAAGTTGAAGGCTGCCACCGGAGATCTCGACGCCCAGACAGAGAAGGGCAACGCCGATCTCGAATCGCTTCGACTTTCGCTTAGGGCAGCCGAAGGAAAAGTCGAGTCCTTGGAAGTCGAAAAGAGCCAAGCAACTGCAGCCCTCGCCAAATTTACCAAAGATGGTAACGAGTTATCGATGGAAGTGGATGCCTTGAAGGCAGAGCGAGGCGAATTGCAGCAACGCTTGGACGCCGCACAAGCTCAGGTGGCTTTCCTCGAGGATGAGGTTCAAAATGCGATTGTTGAGAGAGACAGCTCAGAGAATGAGCTTAACTTCGCTCGCGCAGACTTCGAGCGCGCGATCAGGATGAAGGATGAGTCTGCAGTGGCTCTAACATCTGCTCACGACGATGACCTTGCTGCCCGCGAGGAGGAACTAGCCGAGTTGAATGCGAAGCTCAGTGCGGCCGAGGAAGACTACGCCAACTCGCTCTCACGAGCTTCCAAGCTGGAAGAAGAGCTAGCGGAATTGAATAAGGCAAAGAATGAGATGGAAAGCGAGCTTGAGAGCAGTAAATCACTGGTGGAAGAACTGAGGGGGGCTAACAATGCACTGAGCGACAAGAATGTAGAATTGACGGCGAGTGTCACTGATGGAGACAAGATACAATCTGTCCTCAATGGAAAGGAAAAGGAGTGCGCCACAATGAGAGAAGACTTGGCATCCCTCAACGTAAGGCTGGAATCTCTCGAGGAAGAGAATGCCTCCCTGAGAAAGAGCGCCAATCAAAAGGAAATATTTGACGGTGAGATAGCCGAGCTTCGTTCTGCGAAAGAGTTGGTTGAAAAGGAGCTCGAATACAATGTCGAATTGGTTCATCAGCTGAGAGAAGCGAACGATGATCTTGCTGAGAAGAATGTTGTCTTGGCTGCCAGCGCCAAGGAAGGAGAAGAAACGAAAGCCCTTCTGGAAGACAAGGCGACCGAATGCGCCAGAATGACAGAACAAATATCCACCCTCACGATGGCCGTTGAGTCTTTGGAGAAAGATATCCTTTCATTGCAAAAGAAGCCCTCGTCACCAATGCCTGATATGCCAACTCCATTGAAGGCGTCACCAATCAAGCCAGTAAATGCCTCTCTTTCACTCGATGCCGACGACACATTTGACGAGGATATGTTCTTGCCAAACGTCGAGACGCTGGCTGCAGCGAATAAAACTCCTGAAATGAAGGACATAACGGAGGCCAGTGTCGAGACCGATCAATCAGATGAGCCTAACCAAGCCGAGACTCCACCAAGCGACGAAAACAGAACTCCGTCTAAGACCCCATTCAAGGAGAAGAGGGCCCTCTTCTCTCCCGAGTCAGAGAAGCCGAAGACGAGAAAGAGGCAACGGCGGCAAACGATGAAAACACCTCCCGCGAGGAGGATGACACGGTCCATGAGGCGTCAGACGACGGGTGGCAAGGTGGGCCGCACCCCACTGGGAAAATCTACGGTCGAAAATACTCCTGGCACCTCCGCCCGCAAGGTGCGCACCAATTGGAGTAACAAGTCAATGTTCTGATCTGTGGAGCTACGGAAGCACACAGGTTTGACATGTTCGTACACTACCTCTATTTAGCACACAGGAAATCCAAGCGAAAAAATTATTGATGAAATCACTTTGGACGCAGTGGAGCAGGCTGCTGTTATAATCCATAATCTAAACAATTACATTGTATGTAGTTGCAATAACTATCACGCATTGTACAAGAAAGTTACCGGAACATTCACATCTTCTGTTGTGTTCATCAACATACTTTCCCCTGTTCTACCTATCATAGAGAGCATGATCTTCCCATGGAACCGTGGATGGGAACCACAGTCCAGATTTGAATGCAGCGTTGCCTACGGAAGCGCCGAACAGAGATGTATCGTACCCAACCAGCCAATGGTATGTAGCATCTCTGGCTATGGTAGTTCCGGGAGGATCACATAAACTGTTTACTTCAGCATTATTCTTCCATTTGGAGGTGGTGCAACATAACATCTATGTGGTTTGCAACATCATAGCCACGTCTCCACTACACCATGACATCACAAACAACTCGTGCAAAGTCCAAGTTTAACTCCCAGAAAAATCCGAACTGCAACCTTTTGCAACAACTTCCAGTATGTGTAACGTCGGGCCTACCCGGCATACCACAGTAGATTGACAAATCCAAATGAATCCGCTGCTCTCCATGGCAGCTTCCCGCTCCGAAAAAGCCACCGCACATCCCATTTTTCTTTCATTTATTTCTCCTTCTTCGGTTCGTCATCCACCGCCTCCGCCTCCTCGACCTTCTTTTCCTTCTTCTCCCCCTTGGCCACCTCCACCCCCATGACGAACTCCTCCTCCACCCCCAAAAAGTCCTGGCTCTTCATCGTCGTGGTGAACTCGTACCGTCCCGGCTCCGTCGGGGGGGGGAGGTGGACCTTCACCTTCCCGGTCTTCTGCGCGACGTTCGCGATGACGAACGGCCAGCCGATGACGATCTTGTTGTCGACATTTTTGGCATCGTCGGCGAACTCCTCCTCGAAGTATTTGACGGTCGAGGGTTCGAGCATTCCGTACAATTGATCGCCCTTCTCGGCGAGCACGTGCATGTGATTCCGTCCGTTCTTGGGATCGCCGAGCGCCCCGTCCCAGGATTCGTCGGTGGATCCGTCGTCGTTGAGGCGACGCGCGCGCACGAGGATGAACCACGACTCGCGGTACGTGGCCAACGCCATCTGGGGGGGTATCCCCTGCTTCTGGCACATGGCGAGCTTCTCCTTGAGGAAGGATTCGGCGTGCTGGCGCGTGATCTGCATCTCGAGCGCCATCTTCTCGTCGGCGGTGGTGACCTGCTTCGTCTGCATGATCTTGCGCGCGATCTCCATCTTTTCGATCTCCTTCTTCTTCTCCTCGTCGGATTTTCCCTCGAGGGCCTCCTTGGAGGGTTCGGGGGTGGGCACCCCGAGGTACTTGTCGGCCACGACGAGCTTGGGCGTGCCGCTGGGTCCGTACTGCCGCTTCATCATGTCCGCGAACCACGCCAGCGTCTCCTCGTCTCCCACGTCCTTGAGCCCGATCTTGAACATGACGATGGCGTCCAGGACGCTGCAGGCCAGACGGAAGGATCGGAGCGTGCACGCCATGCGCAGCGTCGCCTCGAGCATCGGCCCGACGCGCTGGCGGTACTCCATGGTGGATTGGAAGTAGGTGGGGTCGATGTTCCCCTTGGGCCCGGCCGCCACGAGGTCCGGGTGGGTGTTGAGCTGCTTGGCGTTGAGGCGTCCCATGGTCATGACGAGGTTGCGGCGCACGGCGGGGTGGTCGGTCGCGCCCACGATCTTGCCGTCGACGCTGAACTTCTTCTTCGCCACGATGGTGTCCTCGATGCTGGGGGGAGGCCACGCGCCCATGTCCGTGAGGTTCTTGGTGACCCACTCCTGTCCGAGGACGCCGTCGTCGACGCCCTCGAGCTTGACCTTGTTGAAGTCCGTCATGTCCTTGCCGGTGGCCTTGGCGAGGCGCTTGGCCTCCTTCTCCTTCTCCTCCTTGGCCTTCTTGGCGGCGGCGGCGGCCGGATCGTCGTCGTCGTCCTCGGCCCAGCCGTCGTCGTCGAACAGGTCGTCCATGCTCTTGTGGCTCTCGGCCTTGGCCTCCTTCTCCAGGTGGGCGGCCTTCTTGGCGCGGAGGTCGGCGGCCATCTCGAGCTGCTTCGAGGTGACGGCGATGGTGTCTGGCGTGGTGGCGATGGCGTACAGGATCTCGAGGGGGGTGGATGACGGGCGGAGGCAGTTCACGAGGTAGGCGGCGTCGGCCTGCGGGTTCAGCACCACCTTGTTGTTCACCTTCTTGGCCTCGCCGGACCCGCCCTTGGCCGCGGCGGCGCCGCCGGACGCGCTCTTCGTCTCGGTCACCTTGCTCACCTTGCCGGACGACGACACGAATTTCAAGATCACGGCGATTACCGCGATCCCCACGCCGAGGGCGGCGAGCATGGGCACGGACGACGAGCCCGCCGCCTCGGCGACGATCTCGGGGATCTCCTCCGCCATGGTTGCGGTTGCTTCTTCGGCCATCGTTGCGAGCGAGCAACTACAACGGCAATCCGTCTCTACTGTCAGTCAACAACAGAGAGTGCTACGATAGCAATGCGGCGTCGTGGGGCGGATCCTACAGCCGCGTTACCAGTCCTACGCCGTGCCTACGCCGTCATTTTGCCGTTTTTTACCATTTTATTAGGAGTACATAAATATGAATGTCTCTTTCAGAGTCTATTTTCATGATATAAATAAGCTTCTAGGTCATTTTCAAATATATTATTTATATTTAATATTGATTTAGGATAATGAAAACTAGTATATTTATATTTAATTACCCCTATCTCTGTAAATCCAGTGCACGTTCGTTCGTGGTCCTGGCTTTGATTGGAATGATTCACATCCATATACTTATTCCAGCGTAGCTTCCCATGACCAACACGTGGAACCTCAACATGAGAGCTTGATGAGACGCACAAAATTTGCACCCGCCCGCCCAAACCAAAGCAACAGAAGAGCGGACCACCACTGGCCACTAACTGGAACCTTGCTGGAACCACCACCGTGCCCGCCACCACAACCACCTTTGACCAAGCAAGCTGAACTTCTTGAAAGCTGTGGATGGAGCTGACCGGATGGAGGAAGTCTTCGAACGAAGACATTGCACTGAGATAGCCTGAGATCTTGATCTTGCCGAGATCAAGGCTGACCAAGGACGGGCGTTCACGACTGCGGGAGAACGGAGAACACGCCGACGAAGGGGCAACGCCACCATGCATTGGTCCACGGAAGACACGCTCAAGCTCCTCGGCCTCGCCCTATTCTTCGGGGCGTTCGCCGTCGTCTACCAGCAGCTGAACGCCGCTCAGGCGAGGCTCGACGCCAACGCGGCGAAGAAGGAGAAGAAGTCGGAATAATTATTATTCGTCATTCGGTGGTTCGACGACGCGATGGATGACCGTGGTGGGGGCGGCGGAGACGAAAATGCGGCCGTCGTTCGCCTCCCCGGCACCGGAGCCCACGAGATCTTGGACGGGCTTCTCTACCTCGGTCCGGCTCGCTCCGCTTCGAGCGAGGCGAATATTCGCGCCGACGGCATCACGCACGTACTCAACGTGGCGAAGGAGCTGCCGGAGCAGAAGTACGCCGGGGTGACGGTGTGTCATCTTCAGTGTTACGACAGCCCGCAGCAGCAACTGCCGTTCGCCGAGGCGGCTGGTTTCATTGCACTGTGTCTGAAGGAAGAGGGGGGGCGGTGTCTGGTACACTGCAACGCCGGACAGAGTAGGTCGGCCTCCTTGGTGATTTATTACCTCGTGGCGCGTCGCGGAATGTCGTTGAAGGGAGCCTACCATCTTGTGAAGGCGCGCAAGCCGGACGTTAGGCCAAACTTTGGGTTCTGCTCGCAGCTTCAGGCGGAGGAGATACGCCTCCGGGGGGAGCAGTCGCTCGACATGGATGAGTACAAGGCGGACACGCTGTGCGAGATACTTGAGGGGTCGGGGAAGACGAGGGAGGACGTGTTGGGGGCTCTGAGGAAGATGGGGGGTGATGGAGAGCTTGCATTGGGGATGTTGTTGGAATGATCTATCTGTATGTATTGGTGTACCTGTGAAATCACTAATAATTGGTGATTACTTTTCATTTGTCCTTTTGTTCTACCATTTTGTGTTATTTCGGGCTGTAAGTTCATATGTAAGTTGAAAGATCATAGGGTGATGGTTCACCTACAATACTTTTCTGGGGGAACGTTACTAAAACGTCAAGAGCAGCGGATTAGATACTCATAATATAACCTTGGCTCAATCAAGATCTCAATATATTTCTCAGGCACCTCGAACATAAGGTGCAATAAGAGGCGGATATAATAGCTATGGCTTAAAACTGTGTGTGGCAGCGGCCGAATAAGGATTCGTAATCAGTTAGCGAATTGCTTAGATGCATCCAGGCGTTCAACGAGGGCAGTCGCACCCCATTTAACGTAGCAGGATCGTGCCTCCGACAGATGAATCTTCGCCGCATCAATGTTCCCATTCCTGTCATGAAATGTAGAGAATAATTCGTTCGCCAGGCCTTCTTCGTGTACGAAGCGGTGACGTCGGGCAGAATCTATGGCGGCTTTGTACTTTTCAATTGCCTTCTCCGATTCTCCTTCCGCAAAATGCCACTCGGCCTGTAGAAGCAACAACTTGTTCTCCCAATTCCAAGTCGAGTGCTCGGCCCACGATTCGAAGGATGAAATGGCCTTCTTGGCAAGCGTCACCCATCCCTCCTTGCTCAAGCCATCCCCAGGACAGCGCACGAAATGTAGCGCCGTCAAACCCTCGTAGAATGAGTGCATGAAATCGATGAGGGGCACCGTTGTACGAGGTTTATATTTCGCCGAATACATGGCCGACTCCTCATAGCGTTTGAACCAGAATGCAAGGAAGGACCGGTTAAAATGAATGGCTTGGGCAATGCCAGTTTTACCAGTGGAGAGAGCATGATCAAGAACCCCATCTTCGCTATCTATCTTTTCATTGAAGACCTCGTTGAATGAATCAAATGGGTTCTTGGCTGCGTTGCCAGTCAGCTGGAGAATGACTTGGTAGTGGCTAGAATGGACCAATGATAAGTGGATTTGGCTTAGCTGGACCTGTCACAGTTTCAAGATGGCATGAGACTCTTGTGAGATATCAACAGTGGTGCTGTGCAAGATCTGTCAATATATGTATATGCTCACCATCTTTGACGATGTCAACTCGCAAACCCCTTCCACAGATGAGAGTGGTGCCCCAGAAAATAGAATTTGCCTGCCGTGGTCAAAAATGGCATCAATAGCATACTCAACATCTCCAAACATTAACAAATCATGATGGCATTTGAGAAGTACATCAGACGATGCTTGAAGGGGTTCCTTGAGGATGCTCATGAAGCCATGAAAGAGATGCGTAAATTTCAGGAGCAGCGCCGGTGCATTGAAACTTTCAGGAATGGAGAGCGAAATTTTTGCCCATTTGTACGCCTCATCAATGTCTTGAAAAATGTTCAGCTGTGCATGGCCATACACGGCGAAACCCATGACCGAGTCGCTGCAATATCCCCATTCCGACGATATCTTTATAATACGACAGGCAACGAGAGGCAAATAAATTGGTTTCGTCGAAAACGAATATTTCATCATAGAGTTCATGAATCTCAACGTCCACAGCTTTCTTTCATCGGACATCCGAGGGCCTTTGATGATGTCATGCTTGGTGACGTTGTTGATCAATGCCTTGGTAGACATGATCTCACTGCAAACAAGATCTATGGTGACTTCTGGGAACGATTCGCCCAACTCGCTCAGGATGTAAAGAGTCTGATCCATGGCCTGCTTTGCATTGCCAGATGTATATAACTGGTGGAATAAACACAGAAAATCGAGGTGAGCATTAGAAGTTGCCACCATGGCCTAAAGTAGTGGCCGGATTAGTAGGTACGTATCCAGAACAAGGTAGAAATACTTACGAAACGGACCAAACAGTAATAGGCTTTCAATTTGTCATCCAAACAGTTGGCATGAGTCAGCTGTTCGTTTATGAGGTCTTGCAGAGGCTCGAAATCTCCCGTCACGAACAATGCTTCCGATGCGGCTTGGTGAAGTATCATGCTCGGCCCATAGTTTTCAGTCCAGCAGTTCTCTGACAGAAGTCCGATTCCGACCAAGAAATACTCGGCTGCAGAATCAAATGACGACTGGAAACGGGCGAGGGGATGTGAGCAACAAACGAATCCCTCGTCAGAATCTAAAATAAATCACTCTAGCCGCACAGCACTCACAGATGCCACGGCCTTCTTTCCCGCAGTCAAGTTGAGCTCGGCGACCTCATTTTTCTGTTCTTGCGAGGATATGAGTTGCAGCCCGATATTCATATTGTTCACTATGTCAAAAATGTATTTGTGAAGCAGCTTATCCGAGGATACGTTCATGTATATCCGAGACCCGATCAATAAATGCGACGAATCTCGCTTGTTCGTTGGGATCAACTCCTGCGACGATGGGAGATGTTGGAAAAGTGTCAGTCCAACATCTGAACGAAGTTGATCGGGCGCAAAAGGGTTGAATGCATATTGTGACTCACGTAAGCCGCCAAGCGTATTTGGTCATGGGCCCAAACGAACTTGTTGCCGGGAATCTCCTGCAAGAAGCCGCTCTCGATGGCGTACGGGATCAATTCCGTCATGGGGACCTTATTCCCCTTGATGGCCATCTGGAGCAGGTCGGCGTCGAATTCGAACCCCAGGCAAGCCGCGATTTTCAGCAGCGACTGGATGTTGTTCGGCAGCCGCGCCATCCTCTCGGATAGATGCTGCACAACATCGGCAGGTATCTTTTTTTGTCGAATGTCGTCCAACGAATATTCCCAGTTGCCCGTGCCGAGGTTGAACCGCAGCAAACCTTCCTCGTGCAAAGACTTGAGGAAGTTGGTTGTGAAAAGAATGAAGCCTGTGGTTGCGTATTGTATCACAAAAACAACGCTGTTATAACAGAGCCCTTTTCGGATCAATGTATTCACAAAATCAAAAGGACTTACCGCCTGTTTTGCTGTGGACGACTGCGGACAGCGACTGACAGAGGGTCGGCGGCATGCGAAGCGTCTCGGACACGAGCAGGTTGATGGACTCCTTCTCGATGCAGGACAATTTCAGGCTCACGAGCCTCACGCCGTGCGACCTTACGGAGTCGAGCATCCTCGTCACCCCCTCCTCCTGGGAATTGATGCGATAGCTTCCAAGGAAGAGGCAGTATCGTATGTCGGCGTCCATAACGATGGTTTGGATCATGTCGAGCGTGACTTCGTCGCACCATTGCAAGCTATATCGCCCGAGACTCATGCCGGTNAGACGCATGACGGTGAGCGATTACATGCACGACAAACATACAATACATGCCAATAAAAGAGCGATACTCACTCATCCATGAAAAAGGCCAGCGGGCGAGACTTCTCCGCGATCGCCTTCAGAAGCTTGATGATGAGGAACTTCCACCGTTGGTGCGAGACGGTGGTCTCCTCGATGCCGGGCTCGCCGTCGTCCTCCTCGTCGCTGTCGTCCCCCTCCATCATGAGCGCCCTAAGGTTGGGAAGGACGCTCATCAGGACGCTGTGTGGCAGTATATTATTAATCATATCCCCCCCCCAGATGGACGAGATTGGGGTCAGTCTCTATGTGGTCTAAATTCTGTCAATGAACATGTGCCGACATGAAAAAACTCACCCAACCCCGCATCCCACGAAATCAGTGATGCGTTGCTTCAAATCCGACCGCAAGCCATGGTCCCCGCTATTGATCTTGCTGAAAAACGAGTCGAGGGCTGCAAAGACAACCATTTTTGATGTCGTGGTCGACTTCGTGAATTTGCCGCGTATCATCAATCCCCCGGCCTCGCCGAGAGGTATTTTGATTTGATTCAACAGTTCAGTTTTCCTGAACGGGGAGGCATAAGATATATGTGAGAAAAAAGCTGTTGCAGATGCGGTTCAAAAGCACAGAGATACAGCTTGGTCACGGCCTCGCCGAGCTTGACCACACAGTCTAAGTGCCCCTTTGTTGAATTGTACCAGCTAGAGCGTACCAGCTTAGAGCTCAGCCCAGCTGGTATATTTCAATACCCCTCCCCTCGCCCACCCCCTCGCGCATTAGCCACCCCCTCGCGCATTAGATACTCACCCCGTGCCCGCATACCCCGAAACGGTGACCATGACCGGCTGTCCAAACCTCAACACGGTGTCCAAGGAGTGCAAAAGCAGCGACAGCTCCGACTTTCGTCCGTAAAAGACTGCGTCGGGAACCCGAAAACGGCTGTTGTTATTGTTGTGGTTCCTGCTCCCGACCGCGACATCCGCATCGTCGTCCCAATTATTGAGGAACGACCCCGGCTTCTTCGACAGCAGGTTCAGATTGTCCAAGACCTGCCTCGCATTCCGGTAGCTATCCATCGCGCTCGCATCCGGATCCTTATCGTCCATGGGGGAGGAATGAGTCTTCCCCCCCGGTACCAACGAGGAGATGAGGCACGACAGGTACAGCGGCAGGTTGCCCCCCGTCCTCCTGCCCTTCCCCCTCTTCATCCTCCGCCGGTCCTCCTCATAGTCATCGTCATCTTCTTCCATCCGTTCCTGCGTCTGATGCTGCGCATAATCTATTATGCAGTCGCCCTCGAAAATTGCATTCAACATGTATCCCAAATGCCGTAGGTCGTCCTCCACCAATATCTCCTCCTCATCGTCCATGGGGACTATGTTCTTTCCCCCGTCCATCACGTTGAGGTGCGCCACGCAGTGATTTTCGCCCACGTCGAGGATGACGTTATCCATGGACAGCGCGCGATATCGATTGCACCTCCTCCTCCTGCCCTGGACGCCGCCACGACCACTGCTGCTGCCACCGCCGCCGCCGTTGCCATCATCCATGGAGTAGGAGCTGCAGCCCTCGCAATCGAACCGTCCGTTGTGGACGTCGTCCAAAGCCTTCGTCGCGGCGATCGCGACGCGCAGCCTCTCCTCGAATTCCGCCCGGCGTCGCACCCTCCGCGCCCGGATCATGGCGGGAGTGGGAGGGGGCGGGGTGGGGTTGGATTGTTCCGTCCGTTCGACGGACGCGAGCCATTCGCGCAGGGTGGCGTCCTTCCCCACCTCGGGCGCGGTCGTCGATGAGCTGGCCATCATGCCGTTGGTGTTGGCGTTGGCGGTGTTTTGATTTAGGCCGCCGGTGCGGGAGGACGACGAAGACGACGCCGCGAAGGATGATGACGATGATGAACCGTTCTTCGATCCGGAGGAGGAGTTGAAGTTCAAGCTGCCGCCGGGGTGGTAGGAGAACGGGGCGCAGTCCTCCCTCGCGGCCTTCAATCTCGTCTCTCGAAGCCACTCGTTGAGCGATACGACCCTGCTGCTTTCCCCCCCGCCGCCGCCGCCGCCGCCGCCATGATTGGCTCGTCGTCGTTGATCCCGCGAGCCGCCGTCCATGATGGCATCGGACCCCGAAGACGACGACGAGTGGGGCTCGATGTTGATCCTCTCCACGACCGTTTCCAACGAGAGGTTGTCGACGTTATTGTTATTGCAGTCGTGGGCCTCCATGCCGCGCATTCCGCGGTGGTAGCCGTTCATCATGAGATGTGTGCGTGTTCCTGCCGGCTCGCAGAGCACAGAGCAAGCAGCTTCTGCTCTCACGACTCATCTGATAAAAAAATTTTTTAACAGCCATCCACCCAAATCTTATTCAATAAA
>JALLBE010000591.1:0-15392 GCA_036939795.1 Thalassiosira mediterranea
CGGACTCAGATTGTTTGTTTCGATGCTTTTGTGCCGTGATTGTACCATACTCTAGGGCCTTCGATCATCATCAGAGTACTCATCCTCTTGCTTTGGAGTTGCGGATACGGTACATATGATATGCACACTTCCCATCGACTCTGAACCGAAACTCACAGGAACATGCTCTCGCAGTGTATGAGATACGAAGCAACGTCCAACATAGTCCTCGCCTCTTTTGCAGACTAGCTAACAAGCAAATAGAACGGATCGGGCAATTAAGTGACAGTGCAAAGTCACATCGGCTAACCGAAGCGGGAGAGAAGGGCACTTTGATCGACATTCCATTTTCCTTAATTCACCGTATGCATTTTCATTTTCCTAGATGAGTCATGCGACATTCACCACCAAGTGTCGGTGGCCAGCGATTCAATGATCTAGGAATAGGGACGTTTACAATTCTCCACATCACTTTCCCCAAGATGTGTCTATTCTGAACCGCATGTGCTCATGCCCTAACCACTAACCACGCCCGAGATTACTCCTTCTTCTCGGGCAACGCTGGATCCACGTCGATGGGAGCAATCCCAGTCACCAACGAAATCATGTATCCGCCCAGGATCGATATCGTACCCCAAGAGAGGCCAACCACGACGCCCGCATCCACGATATTTCTCCAAGGGTATGGCAGACGTTTCACGGCAGCCACTATGGCTGCGACTCCAATGGACACGCTCCAACTGACGATCATCCGCTTTTTGGTGGCATGGAAGAGCCCCATCGAATAGAGAGGTGCGAGCAGCTGGTGGTGGATTGGTGACGAGAAGTTGAGTGTGAAAGATCTGGACACGACGAGTGGAGAGAATTTGAGCTGAAATCCCTTGTATCCTTCGACGTAGGCAAACCACAGGCACGTGATCACATAGGCACTGGGTGTATTTGAAGTTTTCCCGTTGACATCCAACAAGTGTGATTTTGGATGATTTGGTGACAGAAATGCAATGTGTGTGAGAAACATGGAAATATCGACTCAAAGCCACTACAATAGACCATTCTCTTGAAGATCATCGGTCGGTGGGAAACACCAAGGGTAATGTCCAGAAAGGCACTCACGCTAGCTGAAACTGAGTCAAGGGAACGACGCCTTCTGCCTTCGAAAACGGCTCCAAGGCTATGGGAAAGACGCGCTTAATCGCCTTGAGCAAGATGTACATCACGCCGGATGATCCCCAAAGCGAGGTCAGAACTTTTCCGGCGGTGAGGTTGAGATCTTCCCCCGCCACTGCTTCGCCGTTCGCGGAGGCGCTCAATTCACCTCCGCGAGCCATCAAAGCGGAAGATCGTTCCGAAGAAGAGAATCCTGCATTGGTGCTCCCGCGCTGCAGGATATCCTTATTATTCTGAGGGCACGACGACGAAGGCGGTGACTTTCTGAGAAAGGCCGACGACGTGGGCAACGGAGGCACCAGCGACGTGCACGAGAAGCCGCTGGCGATGTTGCTGAGGAGCGCGGCTCCGATGAGGGCAAAGGAAGGAGCGCTGTGCATCGTGGGTTTGCGAACGATAGGTAGGTAGGTACGTCTTCGGATGAAGGGTGAACTGATTTTATTGAACGGCAGAACGTCCCCGTCCCCCGTCCCCGTCGTCACGTCGAACGTTGCGGGTTTGCGTGCCCCTGCCGGCCGCCGTTGAGCGCCGTTGTTGCGCTGCGGCCGTGATAGCAGCGCAGCGAGCTGCTATGCTGCTGCGCGCTGCATGCAGCATCGCCGGCCGGCGGCCGGGCAGCAGCTTTTGTGCGGCTGTTTTGTCGGCTGTTTTTGACATCCCCATTCGACCCCATATCTTTGTTTTACCTTTCAGTAATATGAAGATGAGAAAATATACAAATACCATCTCTCCACATACGACTACCGTTGAAGATGTCGTATGTGATTTAGATACCGTATCAATAACATAAAATATGACTCAGTTATTTTTATTTGAAAGGTACATATCTTTTAGAAGGGGACATCGTCTGTCTTCGTCCGTTCCCATTTGGGCGGGAGAGGGCGCGCTTCGGCTTCTCGCTGACTGCTCGCTCGCTGACAGCTCCCATCCCATCACCCATCAACCCGCGACGGCCGACGGGCCGACGACGGCTGCGCGGCCGGCCACCTCTCGTCGACCGACGCGCCGACGCGACGGCCGACGTCAGACGTCAAACAGCACCAGCACGGAGGCGGCGACACATCACGCGGCGCTTGCCATCAACTTGTTGACGCCTGGAGAAGGGGAGAGAAGAGGTGGACAAAGCGTACCCATCGCGGTAGTCAAGAGTTTCTTGCGGCGGATCAACTGACGAATCGCCGGGGCCGACCGTACCAGATCGTCGGTTTGCAAATCTAATAATAGCGAACGATGTCGTTTCGCGGAGGAAGAGGGGGTGGTAGGGGCGGCGGCCGCGGCGGCCGTGGTGGCGGAAGAGGTGGAGGCAGAGGCAGAGGAATGCGAGATGAGGGCCCGCCCGATACTGTCCTAGGTATGTTGTCACGGGTGTTTGCCTCGCATGTTGTGTCACTCGTATTATTTCACGTGGACTCACGTTTCATCCTCACTTCTCCATACGCTCACATCGGTATCGAAAGAATGCGGCAAGGTCATGCATGAGTGCGAGTCCGAACTGGTGTGCAAGCTGACGCAAGCCGAGTCCAAGGTCCCTTATTTCAATGCGGGGATATACCTCGAAAATAAGAAGAAGATCGGAAAGGTCGACGAAATATTCGGCCCCATTAATTTGATCATGTTCACCATCAAGATGGATCCGGGCATCGTTGCGAAGAGTTTTCAGGAGGATGATTTGGTCTACATTAGTGGAGACAAGCTGTTGCCGTTGACGAGGTTTACCAATCGTGAGCATATTGTTGACTGTGCTGTTCTGATGTCGATCTTAGCCAACTCTCTTTCTAACAAAAGTGCACATCCTGCTATCCATGTGAAGCTGGCGGTGGTGGTGGGGGGAGGGGTGGTGGAAGAGGAGGAGGTCGTGGAGGCGGTGGAAGAGGCGGTGGCCGAGGTGAGCGTTGCTCCTCTAGTCACTTGTTTTGTCTTCATCTCAGTTTGGTACCACTAAACGTTACACTAATCATGTGCTCTCTTTCATTTTTAGGTGGAAGAGGCGGCCGGAGTCCTGGAAGAGGTGGCCCCATGGGGAGAGGCAGAGGTGGTGGACGTGGTGGTTTTGGAGGCAGGGGTGGTGGACGTAGCTTTGGTGGTAGGGGTAGGGGGCGATTCTAGATTGTCGTCAGCAAAAATGCAAAGATCTACATAAATTGAGGGGAGAATCAACTAGTAATGTACTCGAGATAAAATTATGGTCACTTAAGGACACCGAGGATAGGACGATATATTGATTTTATCTCTAATTATTGCCATGCCAGTTTGATGAGAGAGTGCCATGAAGAACTCCAGGCGATGCATTCCTCTGCTGTGGCAGCGCAAGCTAATTGGAGGCTTGTATCAAGTCATCCTTTCAGTTGGGTGCGCGAGTATGGTAGGTATCATAATTGAAGAACTCTAAAGAATGCATTCCTCGACTGTGGCAGCATGTGCTGATTCGGAGGTTGTACGGAGTTGCCATGCTGGTACAGAGAGGTGCGCCATCTGACCAAACTATGAGCTCCATTTCAAGCAACACATACATTCGATTGCTCAGACCGAGGTCAGTGTTTCTTTGTGTTGAAGACCACATGTAGCCTGCCAAATCAACCATCACAATGTCAAAACCTCTACCACCATCGAGTGCACCTGTCGCCCTGTAGCTTGTGGACCAACCGAGTCCATGGCCAGTTGATTGAATGGCATCTAATGGCATTCCTAGTGGTATCCATACAGTTAGTGGTGGTGAGAAAGTCAGCTTGGTAGGACCATGGACTTGCTGCCTGGCAGGAGGCTTGATCAAAAGAGGTCGCAGTGAAGGTGAGATCAAGGTGAGATTGATGACTGATGCGATGTGCGATAAGGATGCAGTGAAGAAAAGTGATGTGTGTCAACTCAGATCTCGGGTATCTTCCATAAAATACTAATTCCTATTTGGAAAAGGAGTTCCCCCTTTTATATTTGCTTCAACCCCCAGCTAGCTTCACCCCCCTTTTGCCTCTTTGGTACAATATGCCGAATGCCGACTGCCGACGCCGATCACCGATTCAATCACCGATCAATCGCCCGCCCTCTGCTGCCCCTCGCCGCACTCGACACGCTTTCGACCGCCCTCGCCGCTCTCGCCGCTCTCGTCCAGAGGTCCGGCATGCCCCAGTGGTAACAACCAGAGGGTAGGTTGGTCATCGATCGACGATAAATCAGCTCGAAAAGCCGCACGCAGCAGTCGGTCTAGTTGGAATCGTTGAGCACGTGGTGCGGCAAGTGCATTTTTGTCGATAGAGAGGGCACAAGTTGACCGTGCTCTCTAGAGGCCCGAGGAATACAAAGGATTGACACGTCCAGAGCGACGACATGTCAGTCATGGCTCGTTGCACTCGGATAGTGTGCATGCTCATCCTACTCTCTCAATCTGCAGCCTTTTCACCATCGAAGAGGTTATACTGGCGACCATCGGGGCAAGTAGTAGGACCGCCAGTATCTCTGCATGGCCCAACTCTGTGTCTCTTCCAAGAAGCAATCGATGAACAGGAAGAGTTCCTCATCAGAGACGAGACCAGTGAACGTGATAAAACTCTTTCTCCGGGAGAGTCGATCAGTCTCCGCGCAGACTGTAGAGAAAAATCGACTGAGGAAATCAATTTCATCACAACTGCTCTACTGAAGAATTCGCTCTTCAGCGACCTGTCAGAAACGTCTCTGAAAGATTTGGTGGACGGCTTTGAGATTAACGAAGCCAAAAGAGGGGAGCGTATCATAAAGCAGGGTGACACTTGCCGCGATGACTACGTGTACCTTGTGGCAGAGGGGAGGTGCAAGGTCATAGTTGATGGGAAAATTGTCGCCGAACCATTTGGCACGTTGAAGCCAGCAACTATATTCGGTGAGCTGAGTTTCCTCTACGATGAGCCTCGGGCAGCGACTGTACGGGCAAGGGCAGATACTGATGTCGTCTACTATCGTGTGAAGGGTAAATTGTTCAAAGAAATAATGTCGAAGCCGAAAGAGGAATTGCAAAACATGAAAGCGATAGACGAAGCTATCAATCAAGTGTCGGGTACTGACGCGCTTTATGGTGGAGATATCATTATGCCATACAAACCAGAACGTCTTTGGCTGTGGCGACAGTTCAACGGGACAGTTTTGAAGATATCTCTTGCTCCAACTTTGGCAAATATGCTGTTGTGTGCGGCCTTCGTAGTGTGGGCGAGGTATTCTTCTGGTGAGCCTATGTATGAAGTGGGTGCTGGTGCGCCGGACAAATCTCTTGACCTTGTTCAGCAGTTGGACCTGCTGGGCAAGATCTGGGACATCGACAAAAAGTGAGACACTTCTGACTCATCTTTCATTCTAATCAGCGTCTTTCATCTCGCCTGGTTCGTTCTCATCTCTTTCTCTCATTTCTTGCTCTCGTCCCGTATCATAGCTTGACGACGTTCGTCTTGACATTCTTTCTCAATCAAAGCTTTGGCTTTTGGAAGAACGTCTATCAGTTGGCACGCGATGTCCAGGCAAGGTTGAATGACTTTAACCTGCTAATCGCGACCAATGTAAAACGTGTGGAAAATGGACAGCTGACACCAGAATCGAAACAGCTAATTGATGACATTGCCCAGTACAGCCGCTTGTTCCACATATTTATGTGGGCGAGTAAATCGGAGCGTTTTTCGATCTTGGTCACGCCTGCGGGTCTAAGTAGGCTCGAGAGCAGAGGTCTAATGACACCAAGACAGCTCGAAGTATTACAAAACTCACAGTTGCGGGCGTCCAAATTATATGACGCACCGTTGGAGTGGATGATGATCAGGTCTACCCAGGCAATGGATGCCGGCGTACTTGCGGGCGATACCGCGACAAAAGGAATGTTGTTGAAACAAACTGTAGGCATCCGGGACAAACAGAGGGCGATCACCGATAAGACCGACGGGCGGATGCCTCTTGCCTATGTGAACCTCGTGCAGGTACTTGTAGACACCTTCGTGTTGACTGCACCAATTGCTCTCTACAGCAGGCTTGGGGACTACTCAGTAATTGCTGTTGGCACGTTGGTGAGTTTCATTGTTTACAGTTGTTGTACGTTTGTTTGCTTAAGGTATCGTACGAACTGACACACGAAAATATCATATCCACAGACTATTTTCTATACTGGCCTGAACAATCTGGCCAAGATCTTCCTGGACCCATTCAACAACGAGAGTTTCTCTTCGGACTCGATCTTCATGGATTTGGGCGTGTTCCTCAGGGAAGCAAATGGGCAATCTGTACAATGGAAGAAGGCTGGGAGAGAGATGCCGTTTTGAGAAATGAAAGCATAGCAAAAATACGCAGGGTACATAGAGTTACCGGTTTGACACGATAGCTACAGCCATACTAAGAATACAACGACGTCGCACAGATACTTCGTTTCAGCTATCGGTCACTCCGCTGATAGTTTGATGATGCGACATAGGCTTCAGTGTGATAATTGGTATGATGGTGATTGTTTTTACATCATTGTATGATGAAGCTTCACCTGCCTTGAGTGTAGCTATCAGCTACCATAGGACACAATTATTATCGCCACTAGACATAGGTACTCTCACTGGAACTTGTAACAAAAATGAAGCTGCTTCTGAGGTTTTATGCTACTTCTTCCTAGAGAGAGGTCATGCTAGCAATGCTAGACCCTTTTGCTAATATACTGCGACGAAACAAGTCTACCATGACAAGCCTAAAATTTAATGGAACTCAGAGGGGTTGGTCCACGCGTCCGAGTCCTCCTCTCCTTGGTAGTGCTCGAACAGAGTCTTGGCGTCGAGGCCGATGAGCTCTCCTCCCGCGTGCTTGTGCGCGGCATCGGCGAAGCACTGAACCAAGTTCATGTTGGTGAGAAGAGGAATGCCGAAATCGACAGCATTTCGCCTCATCAAAAAGTTGTCCTCCAATCGCTTCGATTCGTAGGTGGGAACGTTGACGACCATGCAGATCTCCTTCTCGCGAATCAAGTCAACGGCATTGGGAACTCCGTCCTCCTTCTCGGTAGGGTATCCAACAATCGTGCACGGCACTCCATTCTTCTGCAGGACCTCTCCAGTGGCCTTGGTGGCGAAGAGGTTGTATCCAAGCTCGTGGAGCTGGTAAGCGCTGTGAGTCATTTCGTTCTCGAGACTCGACTGAACACTGAGGAGAATGTTCTTCTTGGGCATCTGGAACCCAGTGGAAAGAAGCGCCTTCAAGAAGGCCTCCTCCTTGTTGGCTCCGAAGCAAGCAACCTCGCCAGTCGAGGCCATCTCCACTCCAAGGACGGGATCGGATCCTCGGAGACGAGTGAAAGAGAACATGGGCGCCTTGACACCAACGAAGTTGGCGGGGCGGTTTCTGGTCTCAAGAGTGGGAAGGTTCATGTCGGAGGTATCGTATCCAACGATGGCCTTGGTGGCGGCCTCAATGAAGTCGACGCCCATCGTCTTGGAGACGAAGGGGAACGATCGGGAAGCACGCACATTGCACTCAATGCACATGACGTCGGTTCCCTTGGCAACGAATTGGATGTTGCAGGGTCCGGTGATATTCAGGCGCTTCACAATCTTGCGCGCGGCATCCCTGACGCGCTCCATTTGGTAGGCGGTGAGGTCCTGGGGCGGCAACACGAGGGTGGCGTCACCGGAGTGGACACCGGCGTTCTCGATGTGCTCGTGGATGGCACAGGCGATGAGCTCTCCGTCCTTGCCGACACCGTCGCACTCAATCTCGACGGCGCCCTCGATGAAGTCGGAGATGACGACGGGGTAATCCTGCGAGACCTCGGCGGCTTCGCTGAGGCAGGCCTTCAGCTGCTCATCGGTCCAGGCAACGTTCATGGCGGCGCCACTGAGGACGTACGACGGACGGACGAGCACGGGGTAACCGACGTTCTTGGCAAAGTCGAGAGCGCTGTCGACGCTGGTAAGTTCCCTCCATCGGGGCTGCTGAACTCCGATCTCGTCAATCATGTCAGAGAACTTCATCCTGTCCTCGGCGTTGTCGATCATGGCAGCCGGGGTTCCCAAAATCTTAACTCCGGCCTTGTCCAGAGGAATGGCCAGGCCGTTGGGGATCTGTCCGCCAACGCTGACGATGACACCCTCCGAGTTGTCCTTCTCGTAAATATCCCTGATGCGCTCGCCGCTGAGCTCATCGAAGTAGAGCCTGTCGCACTCGTCGTAATCGGTGGACACGGTCTCGGGGTTGTAGTTCACGACGGTGGCGCTCTTGCCGATCTGGCGGAGGGTACGGATGGCGCTGACGCCGCACCAGTCGAACTCGATGGAGGATCCGATCCTGTAGGCTCCGCTTCCGAGGACCATCACTCCGCCGTTGGACGGCTCGACGTCGTCCTCGTCGCCGTGGTAGGTGGTGTAGAGGTAGTTGGTCTCGGCGGGGTACTCGGCCGCGAGGGTGTCGATCTGCTTCGTCCGGGGGACGATTCCCATGGACTTCCTGGCCGTCCGGACGTCCTCCTCCGTGCAGCCGAGCACCTCGGCCATCTGCTTGTCCGAGAATCCCATCTTCTTGGCGTCGAGCATCAGCCCGTGGTCGAGGTCGCCGACGGCCTTGCCCTTCATGGCGTCGTAGGTCTTGACGATGGCCTCGCACCTGCGGAGGAACCAGTGGTCGATCTTGGTGATGTCGTGGATCTCGGACACCGACAGGGTCTTCTCGTACATGGCCTGCGCGATGGCGAAGATGCGGCGGTCGGTGGGCACGGCCAGCTCCTGCATGATCTCCTCCTTGGTGAACTTGAACTTGGGCGCGTACCCCGGGTTGGACGGGTCGACCATGCGGATGGCCTTCTGCAGGGACTCCTCCATGGTGCGTCCGATGCTCATGACCTCGCCGACGCTCTTCATGGCCGAGCCGATGTTGGTGGCGACGCCCTGGAACTTGGTCATGTCCCAGCGAGGGATCTTGGTGACGATGTAGTCGAGACTGGGCTCGAAGCAGGCCTGGGTCTTCTTGGTGACGGCGTTCTGCACCTCGTTGAGAGGGATGCCGAGCGCGAGCTTGGCGGCCACGAAGGCGAGGGGGTAGCCGGTGGCCTTGGAGGCGAGGGCCGACGACCTGGAGAGACGGGGGTTCACCTCGATGATGCAGTACTCGAGCGACTCGGGGTGGAGGGCGTACTGGATGTTACACTCTCCCACGATGCCCAGGTGCTTGACGACCCTGATGGCCGTCTCGCGGAGCATGTGGTACTCCTCGTCGGACATGGTCTGGGAGGGGGCCATCACGATGCTGTCTCCGGTGTGAATTCCGAGCGGATCGAAGTTCTCCATGTTGCAGACGGTGACGCAGTTGTCGTACACGTCCCTGACCACCTCGTACTCCACCTCCTTCCACCCGAGCATGCTCCTCTCCACGAGGATCTGGGGGCTCACCGCGAGCGCCTTCTTGGCGTTCTCGCGAAGGTGCGCCTCGTCGACGCAGATGCCGCTGCCCAGTCCTCCGAGGGCGAAGGCGGATCGGATCATCAGGGGGAAGCCGATCTTCTTGGAGGCCTCGACGGCCTCCTCGACGGTGACGGCAGTGATGGACTCGGCGATCTTCTCGTTGATCTCGTTGAGCTTGTCGCTGAAGAGCTGACGGTCCTCGGTGTCGATGACGACGGGGACCTGCGTCCCGAGGACCTCGACCCCGTACTTCTCGAAGATGCCGGCGTGGTAGCAGTCCACGGCGCAGTTGAGCGCCGTCTGCCCTCCCATGGAGATGACGATCCCGTCCGGCTTCTCCTTCTGTATGACCTGCTCGACGACGTCGGGCGTGACGGGGAGGAAGTACGTGTGATCGGCCTTCGTGTCCGACTTCTCGTCCATGTTCGTCTGCACGGACGCGATGTTGGGGTTCATGAGCACGACCTCGAGCCCCTCCTCCTTGAGGGCCTTGATGGCCTGTCCGCCGGAGTAGTCGAACTCTCCCGCCTGTCCGATGCTCGTCCCGCCCGATCCGAGCATGAGGACCTTCTTGATGACCGGCTTGGGGGGCGCCGGCTTGCGCACGGGGAACTGGATGGGTGCCTTGGGATCCTTGCAAGCGGCGATGAAGGTGTCGAACATGAACTCGGTGTCCGTGGGTCCGTTGCGGTACTCGGGGTGGAACTGGGCCGTGAAGTACGGGCGGCTCTTGTGGATGAATCCCTCGTTGCTTCCGTCGTTGAGGTTGGTGAAGAGCTCGGTGTAGTCGTCGCCGAGGGTGGCCGTGTCGATGTGGTACCCGTGGTTCTGGGAGGTGATGTAGCACTCCCCGGTGGCGTGGTTGATCACGGGCTGATTCTGCCCGCGGTTGCCGAAGGGGAGCTTCTTCGCCTCCCCGCCGGCGGCGATGCCGAGGAGCTGGTTTCCGAGGCAGATTCCGAAGATGGGCTTGACCTCGCTATCGGGGACGGAGATGGCCTGCTTGAGCTGCTCGATGGTCTCGACGCAGTAGGTGGGATCGCCGGGTCCGTTCGAGAGGAACACTCCGTCGTACTTGTGCATGTCGGCGGCGAAGGGGTGGTCCCACGGCACGACGGTGAGCTCGCACCCGCGGTCGACGAGGAGTCGGATCATGTTGTACTTCATCCCGCAGTCGACGCCCATGATCTTGATGGGGTTGCCCTTCCCGTACGTCTTGATCTCCTTCGTGCTGACCTCCCCGACGAGGTGGCGCATGTTGGGATTCTCCCACGAGGAGGGGGGGGGGGCGTCGAGGTCGACCTCGATGCGACCGACCATGGCACCCTTCTCGCGGATCTTCTTCGTGAGCATGCGGGTGTCGATGTCGCAGAGTCCGGGGATGCCCTCCTCCTTGAGCCAGTCGCCGAGGGAGGACGCGGCCTTCCAGTGGGAGTAGTGGTGGGCGTAGTCCTGCACGATGAGTCCGGAGGCGTGGATCTTGTAGGACTCGAACATGGCGGGGAGGCCGAACTTGTCGAGCTTCTTACGGTCGGGGACGCCGTAGTTTCCCACCATGGGGGTGGTGAGGGAGATGATCTGTCGCGATGGAGCACCATGATCGTGGAATCCAGTGAGATGTCGACTGCCATTGGAACGCAATATGCAACTTATTCCGGATCCGACCGACGTGACGCCAACGAGCACTTCTCCAGAGTCCAGAGCAGTCCCGCACAGTGATTTGATCCGTATCAATGACTTCCTCATGGAAGCAATCCATTTCTCGAGCTGACGTATTGAGCATCGATCGCATCCTTCACTCCAACACCGGAAAAGTCTCCTCGCATCGTCGCTATTCCTAGAGTTCAACTTCGATGATGACCCCATTCTTTCTTTCGCAGCCACCAGGTTCCAAGCTTTGGTGCGTGTGATGTGAACTCACCTGGCCCTGGTAAGAGGGATCAGTCAGCGCCTCGGGGTACCCCACCATCCCGGTGGTGAACACCACCTATGCACGCCAATCGTGTCGATTGGTGGGCGATGAACGTAGAGAGTTTATCATGGTTAGTTGGCATTGAAGGAGCAATAAAAATAGCATTCAACTGTTGAGCGCATCACGTCATTTCCATCCCATCGCACACGCGTCCGTCGTCATCATCTCACCTCTCCGGTGGTGCTCTCGTGACTGCCGAAACTCCTGCCCGTCAACGTCGTCCCGTCCTCGAGATGCAACTTGGCTAAAGCCGTGGGAGGGGCGGCGTCGTCCCCGCTCTGCGTGCTCATGAGCCGTCCCAAAACCGAGGGGGCGGTGGACGCGGCCGACCGCCCGTTGGAGTAGCGATTGACGAAGGCGGCGGCGCGGGAGGCGGCGGAGCCGCCGGAGGCGAACGGGCGTAGCATCGGTGCCATACTTGATGATCGTTCTTTATTGGATGTTAAGATATTGTGGAGGGCGAGGAGGTGAAGGTGCATGGGATGAGAAGAAATCTATGTAATGCACGATGATACCATGCGATCGATCATCGAGATTCGTGAACGCGATCGGCGGCTACGTTACGCCGCCATTGACACCACCGTATCCAAAACGGTCGGAGTTGGTGCCATCGTCATGATTGCATTTGCAGCATATTGTACGATACACACCTTGGCCTCAACAGCGGTGTCGATGAATTTGCAATGCAATTGGATCAATGGATCTATTTGTGTGTTCATGGTGTTCGCATCGCTCCATAGGTAACATTGGCCTCTCAATGCATCTGCGGCTCCAAAATCCATGGTCCCTTCGAGTTCATGTTCATGGTTAGGTCGGTTGTGAAGCAGTGGATAGATGGGGAGGTTGTCAGCAGTGGTCAGCAGCTTCTGTGGCGATTTTGCGATGGCAGATGTGCGGCTGCGGCGGCTCCGGCCGTCAGATGCGTGTTCTCGATATCTTCGTGGAGCCGGAATCACTCCGATATGAGCTTCGTGACGTATGTCGAGGCCAAGTCGAGGCTCTTCTTTTTCGGCTAAATTCAACTAAATTCGTCGAAAAGGGAGTATTTTGTGAAAATCCTACAGAAGCTTGAGGCTAACGGATAGATCCTTCCACAGGAATGGTCGCTATTTTTCGCTGAAACATCCCTTGAAATGTCGCAACTGACGTCGAGATGACGTAACTGATGGTTACACGTGTAGGGATTAGGTATTAGTTTTATCTATTGCATACATCATATGAATATGTATGTACCTACCTACATCCAGAATCCAGGATTATAAACGGTATACGGTATGTACGTTAGTCTCGCGCGCGGCGTGCCGTGTGGGAAAGTATTAGATACGTCAGCTAAATCCGGGGTTGAGTGAGACATGTCAATGAATTTTCATCGTATGTAGGTCAACCAGAGATGAAAATCCACACAAAACAGATGCACTCCAGATTGCATGCCATGATGCACTCTATCTCAACTTGATCTGAAAGGTATGTAAGATATCACCAATGATCAATCAATTGAAAGCAGATGAAAATCCACCTACACTTACAATATGCGAGACAAAAAAACGGATGTGCTCCCATGTTGATGTTGGCTGCCCTTGGACTTGACAGATTGCATGCCGTGATGCACTCTCAACTTGATCTGAAAGGTATGTAAGATATTACCAATGATCAATCAATTGAAAGCAGATGAAAATACACCTACACCTACAATGTGTGAGGCAAAAAAAACGGATGTGCTCCCATGTTGGCTGCCCTTGGACTTGGTTATAAAAACTAACAAATTGTCGTGAAAGTTACACCGGGGGAATATAGGAACATTGCCACGTTGCTGTGGTTTGAAAGTTTGGAAGCTTGACATTGGCATTGGCATTATTTTTATTTATGTGTGTTGCCTTCATGGCTGTGTGATTTCAGTACCAGTATCAGACAGGTTGAGCTCCTCCTATTATTTGCATTGATATTGCTGTTGCTGTGAGATTCCATGCATTGGCTCATGGCAACTCTTGTATCTGTGTCTCTGGTGCTGGTAGTGGTAGTGTTGGGGCTACAGCTACAGCTACATCCACTTCTTGTCATTTTAGTGCCCTTCAGGATGTATCCAACATCAACCGACCTGTGTTTGTGTTCAATGTCAAGGGTGCTAGATAATTCAATCTAGCAGCAAAGAAAGCAGGCAATATTTTGTTCACTTATATGAACCAAACTATAACTATAACTATAGTCTTATAGTACTGATCCTAATGTTCATCTGGCCATAACCATCATATGGTATGATGATTCAAATTCAATTATCAGTCCTGGGGTATAGTGTTAGTTTCCTGGTACATCATCAATGGTACAATGTATATATAAATAAATTGCCTTAGAACTTGGTAGTACGTGCTAAATTTAGGCTCAGGCAAGCCAAGACAAAAATTTGCATTATGGTGTGAGGAAATATTTGACTTAGATCTCCAACCTCAGTTTTTGCAATCCTGACTGGCTTGCCAGTCTTGTACTTTTTTAATGTGTTTTGTGTGACTTACCAATCCCTCCAATCACTTGCATTCCACTGGGAACCGTGCCACATCACTGCCACCTCATCTCATGGGGAAAATGTGAGGGTGGTCATGGGCCATTATTGCTTTGTGTGACCTGCTGAAGCTGAAGAAGCTAGACGTAAAATCAGAGGCCATCATAATACTGATTAGGGCAACAGCAAAGCCTAAATTTAGCACGTACTACCAAGTTCTAAGGCAATTCATACTTATATACATCATCAGGATTTCAATTCAGACTATTAAACAAACCAAATTGAACCTATCAAAAAGAACATTTTGATGTGAAATTGAATTCAAAATAAACCTAATACTGATCAAGAGGTGTTTTTACTTCAAATTCAAAAGCACTAATAAAGGATGAGAAAATGCCTCAAAATTTTAAGTTGTTAATTTTTGCATTCCATTCGTTATTTCAAAGCATGGGCAAAGATGGTGCAATGGCATGAAAAGGCAAAGGTAGCTGATATCTCTATTCAGCAAATAACTACATGCATCAACAAGAGCATCATTTATGAGAGGGGATAGATAAAAGTTTAACAAATACATCATTAATGAAAAATGTTTAACTTTCACCAATAGGGCAAGAGGTATGTAAAGGAGTATAAGTCACCTCGAAAAAAAATAATGCAGTACATGAACGGTCATAAAATGGCCTAATTTGAATGTTGTCTGATCACGATATATGCTGTTGTTGAATAGCAAGGAGCAAGTCTCAGAACCCTCTCCAAAGCCAAAGCTCATCATTGTTGCCATGCCATGGGTACCAATGGCAACAAAGAGGGCATTTGATAACTTAATTCTTATAAGGATTGTCGACATAAGACCCTTGGCCCTTGGATGGCCCAAAGGTGTGCAAATGAGTGCAGGTAAAACTGGCTACATTTGGATGTTGTCATTGCATGTACCATATTATATATTGTTCCTGAATGCCAATCAAGCCTCAGAAACCTCACAAAAGCTTATCATTGATGCCATAGGTACCTATGGCAACAGCAGCAATGGAGGGCCTGAGATAGCAATGATTCACATACATGGTTGCCAACCAATGGCCCTTGTATGGCCCCAAGCAAACACGAGAACTGGTGAAAATGGCCATATTCTTTTGACAGTGTTTCAGTTTCATGATTAGTTGTTGTTCCCCTCCATATGGAACTTGGTGGGCCAAACATCCTGTGTCCACCTGAACAGCTTCAACTAGTACAGAGCATTGACCTGACAATGCATCGCCCACACAAATGATGCAAGCACCATCAGCAGCCCAACAATAGCTCATTAATTACTAATATGAGCTATTTACGTGCCAAGCTCTGTTGCTCTTCAATAATGGTGCTGCTGCATGCCAAGCAAGCCTCAGAACCCTCTCCAAAGCTCATCATT
>JALLBE010000592.1:0-24664 GCA_036939795.1 Thalassiosira mediterranea
CCGGGCGGCGGGGAGGTCGCGCCAGCGGACGCCGTGGCGCTCGAGGCGGACGGCGGCGGCGACGACGAGGACGACCGCCCGCGTCCGGATACGGCGACGAGCGCGGTGGAGGGATGGCGGGGCGAGGGTGAGGCCAGGGGGGCGAGGAAGCCGCCGCTGGCGAGGAGAGGGAACAAGCGTGAGCTGAGAAGCGCGCAGAAGCGTGAGGCCTACAGATTTGGGGGTCCGGATTTGCAACACGTCACCGACCTCTCCAAATACGCTGTACTTTTGGAATACGCGGTATTTTTTTGGAATATGCTGGCTTCCAAATACGCTAAAACCAACCTTATCCTCCCAGAGGCTAATATTTTGTAATGGCAATAGGAATACCTACATAGGTGGGTGGGTACCTCCAGAAATTTTTAGAGCTCTTTCTGAAATCAACTACGTAGCCATTCCATATGCATGCACATATCACAGATGCATCTAGATCTTGATGATGATGAACGTGGAGACAGCGCTCCCTGTTGCTGTTGCTGTTGCAGCAGCAGCAGCAGCAGCAGCAGCAAGCCCAGAGGCCAGAGGTGCGAGTGACTACCTATGGTTGTCTGTTGCGACTGTGATCTCAAATTGCTCACTGGATTGTTCCTCTCTATCAGTGCCCCACCTTCCTCGTCATCATCGGCAACATGAACAGCGACAGCAACAAGCCGGGACAGTTAAGCTGAGAGCATCAAATGGAATACTAATGGTAGGTAGAGCGGATGGTGCAATCAGGCCACTGGAACTAAATCACACGCCTTGATGACGTCGCAAGCCTGATTGTGATCACACTATTGGCACACTTATAATAAAGCCTTGCTTTTCAAAGCAAGTGGACGGTAAGGATTCGGAATCAAGGTTATGGTTATGGGACGTACAAATCATGGCAGAGAAAGTGAAATATCTCCATGTCTTTTTGCTGATACCCGTGGGTGTGGGTCACGGTCACGGGGGTATTGCACCCATCAAACATCCTTTGTCTGTCTTCTCCATTTGATAGTTATGGTTATGATAAGTTATGAGTGCCGAGTGTGCTTTGCAGCTGCGTTGTCTTTGACATCGGTTTGGCAAACTGGATGATGTGTAATGTAGCAAATAAAATTTGTACCCGATTGAAGTCATTTGAAGATTCATTAATTCGAGAAAAATCTCTGCTGTACTGCTTTGTAAAAGAGGCAGTACTAGACACAGTGTTGTTTTGTGTTACAGGATTTTTCTGTCTCTTTCATTGACAGCAATTTTTTTATAGAAATGACTGGTTACCATATCCAAATGAGCAAAACACCCAATATTCTTGGCCTCTTTTCAGAGAGTTCAACATAGATTAATATCAAATGCAATGAAAGTATTCTCTATATATCAAATCACATCAAGGGAACTGATTCCTGGCGATACATGTGTGCCTACTAGAAGCGCACATGCTCAGTTCATGATTGAATCGGTCATCACACCGCTCATTGCCCATCCCAATTAGGTCAAAACTTCTCGCCACATGAGTCCACATGTACACGATCCGTTAACTCTTTTGTTGACCCCCAGCAGTGTCCTGGACCATGCATACTTCAATACAATTGCTATATAATGCTTGGGATGTACATATGTCATGGTTCTAGTGCATAAGTAATTAGCTCATCCGGTTGCAAATGTTCACATATTGTGTTTCAGACATATTCAAACACTAATTGCTTCTGAAAATTGAGTTCAAATTGTGGTAGAAGATCTGATATTGCACACTACTTTGCTGATGCAGCACACTGGCAGATATGATGGCTCTGTACACAGTGGAGGAGGCTCACCAACATCTAGGGTGGAGGAGCAAGAATGTTCTTAAACTATAAAGAGTTCACTGTTGTTTGTTGTATGCAGTCAGAAGAACTGTAAAATTAATTGAGAATATCATCTGCAACCCAACAGGAGATGGTGACTTTGCCAGTCTCAGAATGTTTTTTTTTTTTGCGAAAAAGCATCTCAAACTTGCCAATAACATGCATACCTTAATATGGTATCGTACATGGTAGTAACCCCATCTGAATCTCTAGAGAGACACATGAAGTGTGTACGAAAACATCATTGCACTAGTACTGAACAATGAGTACTGAACGATTATGCTCAACCATTATGAAACATTTGAATCGCGCCGGCAAAGCCCACACCGCCGACCCAGGCGGGAGCGCCAACGGTGACGTACTCCCCACCCCCCGAAAGTGCCATTGACGAGCCGAAGGCGGAGCCAGCGACCTCGCCCACCCCTCCCCGCGGCCAGATGGTGCTCTCCAGCGACGTCTCCCGGTTCCACATCCTCACAACGCCGCTTGCGGAGATACCATTGTCGTGGTTCATCACCGCGTTCACCCCCCCGCATGCCACCACGTTTCCGTCGGCCGAGACTGACACCCACGAGCCCAGCCTCTCCTCGGCGGTCTCGCCCGTGACGGAATGCTGCAGGTCCCAGGTGCGGTCCTGGAACTTGTACACCCGACACCGCCCCACGGAGGCGTCTATGATTTCACCGGTCGTCTCGTTGAGCCTGTTGAAGCCCTTTCCGCCGATCACGACAATGCTCCCGTCCTCGGACATGGCCACGGACGTCCCGTCGATCTCGCCCTCCATGTCCCCGTATATGGTATCTCCCAGTTGCTCCCACTGGGTCCCGGCCTGGTAGTACACGACCGTCTTCCCAGCGTTGTTCGCGCCTATGCCGGGATTCACCGCCTTGGGCGAGCCGACCACCATCGTGAAACCGTTGGAGGAGAGTGCCGTGGTGTATCCCGCAGCGTCCGCGGGGAGTCCTTGGACGATGGATCCGTACTGGACCCATTCTCCGCTCTCGTTGTTGTATTGGTAGGCGACGGCAGAGCCGCCCTGGCTAGTGCCGCCCGTGGGCGAGCCCATGGAAATGACTGGCAAGAATGAGAAAGAAGAATAGTTGAGACACATTTGGCGCGCAAAGAGAAGATTTGGAGAAGGGAGGCACAAGCAGGAAGGAGTGGCAGTTTTCGCCCGGGGACAAACTCACCGGCACCATCGGCCGATATGCTCACGTCCCAACCCATCCTGCCGCCCGAAACCGGTCCCGAGAACACTCCATTGGTCATCAGCGCATATCCCACGTCGGAAACCCACTCATACACTCTAACCACCCCGCCCTGTTCATTTTCCGATCTCGCGCCCACCACCAGGCGATTGCCTGCATCATCAAATGCCACATCGTTCCCGAACTCCCCGCCAGGGACAGTGCCGTACAGCACCTGGAGCAATGTGAGCGAGTCTGTGGAGGCATCGTCCATGGCATAGACGAAGACCGCGCCGGTTGTCTCTCCAACCTCATTCGTGGTCTCGGTGGCGCCCACGGCGAGGTAGTAGCCGTCGCCGGTGGTGGCGACAGAGGTGCCAAAGCGCGAGGATCCCCCGTTTTCGTTTTGCATCGAGACGTGCAGAGAATAGGGGGCTGATTGCTCGTCCAGAGAAAGCATGGGGGCCGCAGCCACAGTGGCGTTACCCTCGGTAATGTTCCCATTCAACGGGTCGCCTGTTAAGGTGTCGTTCACCTCTGCGGTGGAGTTCGGTATTGGCAGGACAACAATCGTCGAATCATCCGCTGTGCCATTGGTTCCTATCAAGCCTGTATCATTGACAAGTTCCGAGCCCGTGCCAGTGGAATTATAATGAACCTGCGTCGAATTTCCAACAATGGTCTCTGTGCCATTGGCGCTGCCCCACACCACATCCCCAGGGCTCATGTCAGTCGTGTTAGGGCTCGTGCTGTTGGAAATATCTGTCACATTGTAATCGATCTGCGTTGAATTCCCGAGACTTGTATCAGTTGCATTTGCATCCCCAAGGCTCGTGTCACCCTGTATTGTCGCATTGTAATCCAGTACACCGTCTGTTGCATTCGTCACATTGCTGGCATCCGATCCCGTAACATTCATGATATCATTCGTTGTTCCATTGTACAATCCTGTGGGCACCGTCTCATTCGACACGATCTCGGTTGACATGGTTTCGTTCAACATGGTGCCGTTGTGCAAAATACTGTCCACGGTGGTGTTTGTCTTATTCGTGCCCGTGTAAGTGGGCGCCGAAGAGAAGCTGGGCATCGTGCTCGGCACGGAAGCCACAGTCTCGTTGGCGCCCATCGTCTCGTTCGCTCCTCCGGTGGTCACATTCGCCGCCATGCTCCCATCGCCCATGTCCGTTCCGCCAGTGCCGTCATCAGCGTAATCTTCCGCGAAGTCCTTGGCGAACGCCATCCTGACCCGATGGTATCCCATAACAAGTTCTCCATCGCCCAGATCACTGACATCGCCCCTGGCGTGGAGAAACCAATTCTCCCCATTTTCCGATATCCCCACCTCGCCTATCTCCAATAACGGTTTCGTGAAACGCATGACGATTTTGGTGATGACTGATCCGTCCACGTCTTCTTCGTAATATCTCGCCACGGAGGCGTCCCGCAACGTCTGGCGGTCGGACGACATGGGCGTGACGAGGGATGCGGACTTGCCGGTCATTTCGTACTTCAGAACGCTTACACCTCCACCGGTACCATCAGCAGTGCCGGCGCCAACCGCCGTGACGCCAAACTGCTTTGTGAGAGTTCCAACCTCGCCATACTTGACCACCGTCCCAGCTCCCACACCAGCATCATCATCAGGGATGCCAATGATGGCCGTGCTCCCGATCATGCCCCCGTCCGGGCTCGCGGCGAGCGCGACGTACCCGCTGTCACTGCCCTCGGTCTCCAACCTCCCACAAAACAAACCGTTGTTTGCACCAACTGGGTACGAGGGGACCACCTCGTAGAACATAGTGGACTCGACGTCGATACTGATGAATTTCGATAGCGTCTCCGGACATCTCAGAGAACTTGTGGGAGAAAATGACGAGGTGGGTGTGGATGTTGGATTTCCGTATGCAATATCGGCAGTTTCGCCCAGCCAGTTGGATGGTGCGGAGGATGCAGTCACGTTTGGCGCAGCTGTTGGAGTCATGATCTCCCCTATTACAATGCCCATGTCAGTGCCATTTGTTGGGGTGGGCGACGCAGTCGCCTGCGGGAACGGAATGCCGGAACCTCCCAGCAGTTCATCGACCGTGTCATCTGTAGTGTTTGCCACGACCGGATCGGTCATATTTGCCTCCGGTTGGGTCACGTTGCTCGGCAATCCGATGTAGTCCAGTGTGGGGAGGCTGGGGGTAATCGTCGGCGCGGCGGGGCTCATCGTGCCCCCGCCGCCACCGCCACCACCCTCAACACCCTCTCCTTCACCAACGCCAACAATAGTGGGAACCCCGCCCACTGCACTGGGCATCATGGAGGGTGCCTCCACGGGACCCTGCGTTGGGAACTTGAACACCAAATTGATCTGTGTCCCACTATCGTCCGTCAGCCCTCCCCCATTAGTTGTGGCGCCATCGCCATCACCGGGCAGAGGTAGAGATCCTGGCACCTCACCCTCTGGCCTGCTTGGATCCATGTTAGGGGTTGGAGCATCGCCTCCATCCACCGCGATGTTCTCCTCACTATTCACCTCATTTGCGGCATTCTTCTCCTTCCGATCGCTCGTCACGAAGTAGCTCACCACCCCCGCGACCGCACATAGAAAGATGAGGAACATGGCGACCAATATGGATATCCTCCTCCTTCGAGTCTTGGGCGCTCCGAAGAGGGATTCGCAGCAGTTGGAGCACCTGGAGCACTTGCCCCTGTGCATTCGGGTGCCGAACTTCGAGTGGCGACTTCGCTCGTCGTCTAGCAGTTCCTGCATGGAGGCGTAGTGCTCGCCGCCCCCTCCGGGCCGATCTCCGTCCATGCCATCTGCGGCGCCGTTTTCCAAATCGAGGGAATCTTTCCTTCCCGCCGTGCTCGAGTTGTTGGGATTGTTCACGTCCAAACCACTACCGAGTCCATAGCTCTCCACCACACCATCGCTATTGCTGTTGGCGTTGGATGGCATTTTGTAGGATTGGATCTCCAAATCTTCGTTGTTGGCAATCTCGAACAAGGGTGAGGCGCTTCCCCCTATGCCTCCCGAGCCCGAGGCGGCTCCCAAGGGCACATCATCGAAGGGGTTTGGCTTCTTTTTGGAGCCGTCTCCTCCCATGGCCGTGGGAGAGTCATCATCAAAGGGGTTCTGGGGCTTGACTCCACCGCCGCTCCCGTCCATCACCTCCATGTACTCCTTCATTTCCCCCTTCTTGCTCAAATTGTAGTAGGGCTTCTTACCCTTATTCTTATCCTTGGCGGAGGTGTTGTGTATCACCTCCGTGGCGGCCGAGGAGGTCGTAAATACCGAGCCGCCCATGCCCTCGGCCCGTCCCCCCTTTCTCTGTGGCGGTTCATCATCAAAACCATCAGTCTCTCCCAGCCCCGCCCCTCCCATGGCTGCTCCATGGGCAGAGTGAATGCTCTTCTGATCCAGGCTTTGTATGCTCCCAGAGTTGATACTGCCGCCAGCGGTCCCGGTCCCCTGGGTACTGGCCTCGTGCCACTCCTCTATATCTTCCGGGGTTAAAGGGCCTCCGACATCGACATCATCATGACTGGAGGAGAGCTCTCCGTCCCCTCCTCCTGATCCAAATGGGCCCGCGCGGTTCATGGAGGACATATCCACCTTGTTATTATTGTTGTTGTTATTGTCGTCATCATCCACGAAAGGGTTTTTGGCACCACTGCGAGAAGAATGTTGCGCCGTGTCCTGCCCCGGCTCTATGGAGCCAGAGCGGTGGCTGCCACTTCGGTGGCTTCCCATCAATGGCTCCATCATCCCCTCCTGCCCTTGTTGCTGTTGCTGCTGCTGCTTAATCTTGTTCTTCCACGGAGGGCCCCTGGAGCCTCGGCTTCGTCCGCTGATCCCGCTGTCCCCGCTTCGTCCGCTCGAATCGTTGACGCCGGAGTGTCTCCGCCTTCCGCCCTCGCTGTGATGAGCGCTGTGCAGACTCTGCCAGCTGTTGTTGTGATCGTCGTGTCCCGAGGATCTACGAAGTTGGTCCGAGGATCTTCTGCTGGAATCCAAATTGCTCTCCTGCTTCCCGAACATGCGGGCGGATTCGGACTGCTCCAATGCGATCCTCGGGGCCACCTGGGAGGAGTTGCGTCGCCTTTCCTCGGCAGATAATGACATCGAGAGAGGGAGGGTTGAACTAGGAACGATTGATCGGCGCAGAGAATGATCGGCGCAGAGATTGATCGGCGGAGAGATTGATCTGCAAAGTCGAGAGCCTATTATTGGTAGGGCCGTTTTCGAAGGGTCGAGTAAGATGTAGAGATAGCAGCAAAGGGCAAAGCGCGCCTCTCTCTCTCTCTCGATCGGTCGATTGTCAGGGAATCTTCTCCCCGCTACAGCGGCAGAGTCGCCGAATCGGCTTCGGAGGATATTATCGCCCTCTGTTATTCTTTGTCCTCGTCCGCTCCCGCCCACTCCTATCGACGGCAGCGACGACGGCGGCAGCGACCAGTGACCAGCGACCGACGCGGCGAACTCAAAATGAAAGCAGTGTCTCCCCACTCCCCAGTCCAGTCGATACGATGAAGCGCAGCAATATGATGTACGATGAACGATGAAGCGCAGCAACTCGCAACACGCAACACGAGACACGAGATGTGCACTCCGCCCGCCGAGAAATGAAAATGAGACAACAATTGTTGCAAATGTGTGTTTCATATTACGTATTTACGTACCATACTTTGGAACGATCTATCAATTGCCCGTGCATAATATCTATTGTACGTACGTAGTCAGTGGATGCGTCGATACGTACCTACCTATTGTGGTACCGACCTATGTAGGTAGGACCAGCATACAAATCGTTACCAAAATAGGCTGAGATGAACTGCCCCAACAAGATAGAAAGAAGCCAAATTTGGGCTCTTCTACATTTGGATTGACCGGTATCGTACACACGATCTCACCTGCAGTTACGTAGGTACATGAGAGTTTGACAAGATCACACGAAGTTTCTGATGTGATGTCAATGGTGTCATCAACAGGCCTTATGAAAATCTACATACCTACCTACATATCGTAGCTTGAAGCCCCAGCCCCGACCTCTACCTACACTTTTGCTCTCCGGACGGACAACTGTCGGACCTTTCGGTTTTCTCGTGAACGAATGAAACGTAGGAATTAATAATTTAAGCTGGTTGCGGTATCAACGCTTCTGTCGTTGTGCGTGGTAGCGGTCCGAGGCAGGTGATTCGAGCTTCGTGGATTCCAATAGATGTGGTACCTATGTACCTACATACCTAGAGAGCGATCCCAGAGGCAGGTGATTCGAGCTTCTTGGATCCGAGCGACCCGATGCAACCCGATGCACGTGATATATACCGTATGTTTGAATCTATTTGCAATAATTTGCCAGTTTAGCGGGTTTACTGTGAGACAACCACGGGGAATTTTTACTCCATTTTTTTTGCACGCGACGCACCAATGTGAGTACTTCCGTGTAGGCGTGTCTAGATACTGGTTCCTATAGTGGGGGCTTCCCATTAAGCCCGCTAAGATAAGAATCGATTAACCCTATCTAACCCTAACTCGATCAAAAAATCTAAATAGATAACTTTAATTCGATTTAGATTACAAAGTTCCTGAAATCCATATGGGTTTTAAGTTTATTTTAGAATCATATTGTGCGTGTCATTGCGGCAATGAATAAAATTTTACATATTTGGATTTGTTTGACGTCGACTTCAATATTCTAAATCCTTAAGCTAACGTATTGGTCTCGTCTAAATCAGACCAAAATAGATGTCCCCATCACTGCCGCCCATGTCAGAGTCACCAGCCATTTGGAATGCCAGATTGTTCCCCTTGATCTGGGGATTCCAACGATATGTCGTACCCCTATGTTCATCGTAGTCCTGAAAAAAATGTTGCAAATAGATTCAAACATACGGTAGTGGCTGAAACAACTGCAAAAAAAAAATACACCGCTACGTTTTGATAGGAGCACTCCAAAGCACTCATCTGATGTATGTACCTATGATACTCACAGGAGGTGATGGTGATGGTACGCACACCCTGGCTTGTCATTATGCTGACCACTCATATCCATATGAAATCATGAATATAGGTTGCATCATTTGCTGTACTGCACGTACAATAACAATATGGTTATGGTCCCTAAAATTTTTAGGCCATTTATCTAAGCTCTACAGACTACCAGTACGATTTCACTGACAATCGGCATGTAGAGTTCATACTATTCTGAAAATAAGATAACTACTTGTGTGCATTGTGTCATCTGGGGGGTATTGGCATCGGCATCTATCGACGGGTGATGTACGTGTGCATCAAAAATGTGCTCCATATCACATGAAAAATGTATCAGTATCAGCCTCTCACTGCGGAATAAAATAGCGAGATCGAAACGTCATCAGCGTGTGATTGGTGTGTCACATAGACATTCATTGCATACTGGAGAAAGCTACTAACGATTGTCAGCCAATCGTACCTGGTAGTCTGTAGCTCTACTGTCTAACTATACTTATAGTACCTAAGGGGCGGAGGCAGCGATCCACACCCCTGGGTGCACCTGTCCCACTGGGAGTAGGACGAGAGATGATGCGGGAGAGTCAGGCCATTTTGGGGGTTTCAGTGCCAGGTGCCAGTGCTATTTTTATGAACAGACATTTGACTGTTGGTAGAGTTGGGACCACTTGTCGGGGGGGTGTCAGAACACAAGAAGTGTCCAGTGCCAGTGGATGGGAAAAGCTGAGCTGCTCGATGAGGGTACAAATTGATCTAATCAAACCTTACCTAGTTTGAAATTGGGTAGCCATTTGTTTTACATTATTGATAAGTTCGAAAAAAAAGTAAATAATTTGTCCTATTTCTCCCTCAAGCTATGCAATAAAATGGTGTGATGGTGTCTCCTACACGACAAGGTGTCCATTTTGAAATATTTGTCAAAAGGCCCCATCCCCCTCCGTGTGGAGTCTAGCCCATTGGCTCTAATTTTTCATTCATTTTCATTTGGAGAGGTGGACCAAGATTAGACTCCATGTAGAAACGCCTAAGCTACATCCCAAAAACAATCTGGGAGAGAAACATGCCAAGAGAGAGGGCCAGGACCTTTTCCCAGTCCCAGCATAACAGCATTACATATATGCCAATTACAATTACAATTACAATTGTGCAAGGCAACAGTTTTAGCAACCAAGCAGGGGGGGTGGTCAAGGGCAAGGGGTGGGTAGAAGGAGTGACTATGATCCAGCTGCAGTTTTGGACCAGCAACCAAATCTATCCACGGATTATTTTCAATGTCAATGTCAATGTCAATGTACACCCAGTCTTCAAATTCAAATCAGGTGATCAACAGCCAGGGGAGCATGTGCACAGCAAGAGGTCCCTTGTGTTTCTGGGCCGCCCAGCTGGGGCTGGGGAAGCTGCCACCGGGGACACAACCCGCCCAGCATCCGTAACCGTGAGGGTCCTGGTCCTGGAGAGGTGCCAGTGGCAGTGGTGCCTATGGCTAACGGGCAGAGTCAGAGTGAGGATGGGAAACATTTCCTACAGCCAAATTAATGGCCAGGATGGTCTCAGGGTTTGGAAAGGGACCCCAGCTAGGTATGGTAGCTGACCCGTCCGGCGACCCATCCCTACTTCCTTCATTTGAACAATACTGTGGGATCCCAATTATTGGGTTGGGGGGTCGAAAATTCAATTAACCCTCAGCTGACGCCCCCCGCATCACATCACAGCGTTTTATTTAGGGATAGATGTACATATTTTTATATTTTTCGAGTTGTGAGTTTGTGATGTCTCATGTGCCCTTGTGCGTGGTCGTTTTTCAAAGGAATCTTATTGGGTGCATTGAGACATGGCATCTTTATTATATCTCACTTAGGTATGACCAACATCCACGTCGCTCGTACTACGTGACTTTGGGTGATGCGACAGATTCGTTTACATTTTTACTCTAATTTCATCCTAAATGACTCTCATTCGCGGAATGACCGACATCTTCATCCACACCATTGATTGATGCCGTACATTATTGCCCTTAATAGCTCTTCATTCGTGACTCACACTGATTCAAAACCCTTCAAATAACCATTTACAGTTCACAATAGATCACTTCAAAATAAAAAGGACAATTTCAAATATTTTTCGCTTCTCTCCTTCTGCTTTCATATTTGTTTTATGAATTCCTACGATTTGAGCTGAGATTTACACATGTATCTCAAAATTCTTTAGTGAATGGTATTCATCTCTGGACAATGTCCGATCCAAATCGGGAAATGTCCTCGAGAACAGAGAGTATATTGCCTCATACATAACATAGTCGTGTCTTCTCCGTATCATCATATCTCTCACGACATTTCGGTGTCATTTCTCACTGTCATTATTCGCGGACACTTACATGTCGTCAGCATTGTTAAATGATATCTATATGTGTTGGGGTAGGTAGATACCTAGGTAGGTATGTACACATACATATATGTCGTGCGTGGCAAGTGGCCGGCAATCTCTGATGTATGCCCGCGCGCCGCCGGTTTGGTGTGCCACAAGCCGTACCATAGAGGTACGCGCTCTGCGCTTTTGTCGCTTGCTTGTTCGCCAAGCTGTCCCCTGTCAACGAGCTGTCAGTTGTGTTTGGCACTGTCCATGTCCGCCTGGCAAGAACAGGCGAGACAGACTCTTGATCTGCCTGCCTGATGTTGTTGGAGTTGCTTGAAACTCATTTTTCATAAACTCACGGCGCTTCGTTCATCTCTCGCTTTCAAGGAGCTCTGCGCCGCTCGGAGTAATTGGGACAAAACAATGCGCCGAACGTCCTCATTCGACGGTGCGTAGGAGCTTTCAAGTCTCTTTCATGTTAGAGCGCGCTTCTTGAGCGGTGAGTGGTGATGTCCCAACGGTCGTACCTTCTCTCTCCTGGCCCTGAAAGCGCGGGGATGGGCTGCGTGCCCAAAGTCGTTCGCGATCCGCGGCGTTGTGGGGCCTATGGCGGCTCGGGGCTCCGGCGGGCGCGGCTCTCCGAAGATTTTTGACGCGGCCTACTCTTGCTTCGACCCCATGGGAGCTCTGGTCCTTTCTGATCTCGGACCAGGCTGTGGAGAAGAGGGCGCTCCTGGCCGTGTGCTGTATCTCCGTGGCAATTGCGAGGCATTGCAGTAGCATGTAGATTCATTGCCGTTGAATTCGCCCTCGACCAAGCTTCAACCGATCGGATGTCGGAGAGATCGTTCGAGTTTATCCTTCGAGCTGTTGGGTCAATGATCAAGACCGTGGCCCTGTCAATCGTGGCTGCATTCGCATGACTTTAGTCTGCAGTCCTCGGTCACCGCATATGTAAATATGGCACCTGTTGTTTGTTCGCTCAAAATGATGCTCGTAATGTTTGGAAAACATGTGTTTGGCCATAGGCGAAGAGTTAGGTAGGCATGGCCCTCGGTTTTCATTTTTTTGTTCCAATTGTTTTCATACGTGCAACTTCAACTACCGTGCAGTGCTCTCGATTGGCACGAAGAAGTTATTGAATGAGGTTGAATCGTTTGAATGGGGTTAATATTTTGCGCCTGTTTTTAGTCACTCAAGCTCTAGATTTCTCTGCGGCGTCTTCTGGGCGTCTTGGCTTTGATCGCGTTTTTGTTCCCATCTATGTAGCCTGATATGTTATGCTGATCACAAGCGTCCTCCTATTGCACTCTTCACCTGTTATCCAGCCGTGTAGCCTGCCTACACATCATTTCAACAAGTCGGAATAGTGTGGGGGCGTTGCAATCCAATCAATAGCCAGACCAATTGTTAGTCTCTCCACACCCTCAGCAAATACGCATGAATATCTGCATGATGGTGCCTCACAAAGAGCCCAATATTGCGGCTCGCCCTGGCTTGGGTTCAGGGAGATTGATGAGCCACTCAGAGGAGGAGGAGGAGCTGTTGCTCATGGGTGAAGGAGAAGACATGACGCAGGATAATGGCTCTGGCTCGGACACGCAAAAGACTACGAAGCATGCTCAGCATGTTGAAAACGACGAGAAGAAGGACGAGCTGAGCTTTGACTCCATTTTGAATGACGCATCTGTGAACATGGGATTGAAGCCCATTACAAAGAATAGGTATAGGCCGGTTCGTTCTGCGGTTCATAAGTCGGATGGTGGTGCCTTGAATGCCCCGATCCCGCAGTCGCTTGAGCCTCCAGACAATGCCAAGAAGAGATTGTCCGCGCCAGACGTCGTTGCGAAACCAGCCGCGCCAGACCTGCGCATGCGTCATCAACCCAGTCGACGGAGACAATCCATGGCAGACCACCACACACCCATAGGCCCCAAGCTCAGGAAGGGAGAAAACCGAAACTCCTTCGAGCTCAAGCAGGACGCCATACACACCATGCAGACCGATGGCACCCTGGAACAGATCTCGGCACTGCAGAACCTGCGCGTGGAGGAGCAGTGGAAGGATTCCCAGCGCTTCTGGAGGAAGCTCGCGATGCGCGCGTCGGATCCGGACACGTCGCAGAAAGAGCTCATACACAGGAGCATCTTCCTGGTGATCTCGTCGATGACGGTGGGGGCGGGGGTGCTGTGGGGGCTAATGTACGTGGCCCTGGGAGAGTATGTGGCCGCCCTCATGCCGTTCGTGTACAGCACCTCGATGAGCATCATTCTGATGACTTGCATTTGTAGGCCGACAAAATACCGAGCAGGGAAGGGGTACGCTATATTTGTCAACTGCCAATTATGGCTCATACTCCTGTTACCGTTTGCGGTGCATTTGGCCCTCGGTGGCGTAGAAAAGAGTGGGGGCGTCATGCTGTGGAGCTTCCTCTGCCCGATGGGCGCCGCATTCTTCCGTGGTGCCGAGGAGGGAAGGAATTGGTTTGGAGTTTACATGGGAATGAGTGCACTGTTGTTGGTCAAGGAATTCTATCAATTGGACAGTGACCCCTTGTTGGTTGAGGATATGATGGGGTGGAATGGCACTGTCACTACTGTTGTGAAAGGAGGCAGCAGTGACTTGTCGCATGATACAATTCGTCAGCTCTATTTCCTCATGAATATCCTGGGTGTCATGTGCGTCATCTTCGCCGCAGTATTTGTGTTTGCTCGAGAGTTGCAAAACGAGTACACGAAGTCGGAAGAGGTCCTGCTCAATATTTTGCCATCATCCATAGTGAAGCGCATCAAGAGAGGGGAGTTCCCAATAGTCGATCACGTGGCCGGTGTGACCATACTCTTTGCTGACCTCGTTGGCTTCACGAAGGCATCGACAGAACTTCATCCAAATTTCTTGATTGGCCTTTTCTTGAGAGACATTTTTCAGATGTTTGATGAGTTGGTGTACAAGCACGGACTTGAAAAGATCAAAACGATCGGTGATGCCTACATGGTAGTGGGGGGTCTAAATCATGGGGAGAAGGTATCCCGGCAATCGCAAACACAGTCAGCCCATTATGCAGAGCAGAAGCCCCATGCCACCAATGTCATGTTGCTCGCTGCAGACATGTTCAGAGCACTGGAGAGGATCAACGAGAAGTACAACCTTGAATTTTCTTTGAGAATAGGTGTGCACACAGGTCCTGTTGTGGCAGGAGTTTTGGGGTTGAAAAGGTTTACCTATGATGTGTGGGGGGATGCTGTCAATGTAAGTTTGGTTCCTGCGTGCAAATCTTCTGTGCCCGGTCATTTGGTTGCTTGACCGCTGACTATACTCTTCTTCATCTATCTGAAACTAGACTGCAAGCCGTATGGAGTCAAACGGTGTCCCTGGCCTTATTCATTTGTCATCGGAGATGCACGAACTAGTTGAGGGAATGACTGCAGTCTTCGACTACTCCTGCTGTGGAAAACTTAACATCAAGGGGAAGGGCGGTAAGGACTCATTTGCCACTTTCGTTTGCTCTGTGTCGTACCCTGTCTAACACTTCATCACTGCCCTTCTACTCTGTGACAGAGATGACAACGTTTCTTGCGAAACCGCGTGTAAAGGAAAAGGGGATTTAGGGATGGCTGAAATTAGTAACTTGTAAATAGAAAGTGATATCTGTTTTGGTATGTTCGTATTCACTCGTTCAGAACAAAGAAAATGAGACATTGAACAAAAATTAACAGTTAACGTCATTATCAGATACTGCTAGTCCTACTTGTCTATGATGACCAACGTCTTGATCAGGGCGCAGGTGTGTCAGCAGGTGCAGTACTCAGTGCGTCGGTTAGATCTGTTCGTCACTATACATAATGTTTCATTATCAGATACTGCTAGTCCTACTTGTCTATGATGACCAACGTCTTGATCAGGGCGCAGGTGTGTCAGCAGGTGCAGTACTCAGTGCGTCGGTTAGATCTGTTCGTCACTATACATAATGTTTTTACCATCATTTCAGCGGTAATCTCGCTGTCTTGGTAATCGTCTTGCAGGTGGACTGACGAATCACACTCTACAATACAAGCCTTCAAACGGGCCTCAACAGGTTTGGAAGTTACGATGTGAGTCGGATAGATGAGTTCTCTGCCTTGCACACTACTGCCCTCATTTTGGCAGCTATCTTGATACTCTACGGGCCTTCAAGCGGGCCCTGACAGGTTTGACAGTCAAGAAGAAAGTCACGAGGCCTTCCTCTTCGACTGTCAGCTCAAATTCGGAACAAATCCTGGCAACAATACCAAAAGTCTCAGCTCTCGCCAACGACTGACCCACACAGTTCTGCCTTCCCATCGAAAAGGGTTGGAAGGCCTCCAACGTATCCCTCGACGGGATTTCCCACCGAGATGGGCGGAAGGTATCCGGATCTTCGAAGATGTCAGGATTTCGGAAAAGGAGCATGAAATGGGCGATGCACATCGAACCCTTCGGCAGGACCTCGTTCTTGCTGGTCATGATATCCCTTCCCGGGACTCGAATGGAGCGCGCAACTGGATGCAGCCGCATGCCTTCCTTCACCACCCATTGCAACTGAGATGAGCTGCTCCAGCTCTCCGGTGGCAATAGGGAGAGGGCCTCGCGTAGCTTGGCCTGCTCCACGGGGTTCTTGGCAAGTTCGATCAGTATGAAGGCGATGCTGTACGCCGTTGTATCATGGCCGGCAACGAGGAACTCTAGTAGTTGCGCCGCCTTCTCCTCCTCGGTTGGAATCGCGTCCGAGTCCATGATCAGCTGGATGATTGTACCTGGAGTAGTACAATCTTTCTTCTTGTACTCATTCATCATCCTACGCACCATCGACATCAATCTTTTGGAAGCGGCCACCGCTCGGCGACGGCCTGGGACGAACCACCCGAGCATGGATCTCAGCGGAATGACAGGGGACTTGCGCGTGTACTCGATGAGCACCACTTTCAAGTCAGCTTCGAAGTCTGTCTTCTCCTGCTCTGACATTTCGTACTCATATGCCGTCTCGGAAAGTGCTGACAGCACGATGCGAGTCATTTCTTTGCTCACATCGAACGAATCGTCCTTGTCGAGGGTGTTGCGTATCCATGCCTCGGTCTTATCCAGGGCCACCCTGGTCATGCGCCTGATCTGATTGGAGGAGAACGCAGGCGCTACGGCCTTTCTCCTTGCGTGCCAGCCGTTATCAGGATTCAGTGTGAAGACTGTTTTATTTCCGCCATAGATGCCTGGGACATGAGAGTTTACATGCAAAAGTTAGAACAAGGAAATCCCATTGAAGTATGTACACAAAGATAGACATGTACATTGGTTTATTTGCGAGATGAGAAAATGTGGTACGTTACGTCCTTTTGCCTCCTCAGGTACCTAAAGTCAAGGAAGACTTGCAGTTTTGCATATTCATATGAGGTAACGTCGTGTGTGCTTGACCCCCAGGGGTTAACGTATTAACCCCTGTTGACCACATTATTTGCTAAGATTCAAGAAACAGTATCGTAATATGTATTGCAGCAAGGGAGAACCTTGATTGCAGAGCCCTGGCTGAGCTCTTGGCTGCAGACACGTACGCTCCCATGATAGATCACGTCCCTAAAACAATGGTACGCTTTGCAAATTATGATCTCAGATGCGAAATTTACGGTCAAACTCTCACCTCTGAAATACGAGTACAGCCTCAGGGGTTTCATCGAAAGCGGATCGGTCAAAAGTTCTCGAAAGGCCGACAGCTCGCCGATGGATGTCAACGTCTTCGGCGGCAGAGAGAGGAGCGACAATCGGAATACGCGACTGTTCATTTCATTGGCCACGTCCTGTGTGAACAGTGATTTTTGACGGGATTGGTTAGTGACACTAGTGGTACCTCTAGAGGTATGTACACCAGCGGAGCCAAGCGGGTGAAGAGAAGAAAACGCCTAATACGAAAACTCACGAGTACCCAATAAGCGCTCCTTGCGGAGGTGTCCAGCCTCATCTTCGTATGTTTCCACATGCCGCCGGGAGCGTACGGCGGAAATCTCCTTCCATCCTTCGTCGATCGGCGGCTCCGGCCGAGGAAGGAGGCTACGAGGAAGGAGGCGATGAGGAGGAATGCTCCTCCGACGAAAGTGGCATGAGATGACGACGATGATGGCCACGGCGATGCGCTCGGGCTCCAGCCGTCGCTGCTGGAGAACCCCATCGTGAGGGATGGCGGATCCAGTTTTGTTTTTTTGTGGTGCGGTGAAGGATTTCGTCGCCGTCTTTCACTTGCCTGCGTGCAAGTGCATGCAGGCAGGGGGGATCTTGCGATATCCCACAAGGCAAGTCCCAGCTGGTCCCAGGTAAGAAGTGTTCGCAGTTCGAACGCATGCTTTGCATGCACACGTGATGCACATCGCATCCAGCTCACCTCAAAACGTGCTCAAAAACGGGCGGGCGTCGTCCGGCAGGGATTGCTATGTACCATACCTCTAGGTAGCTAGGCGGGCATGATCCGGTACAACATAAAAGTACGTTACGTACCTGTATGCGTGCGCTCGCTCGAAGCTACGTACATATGTAGTTCGCATGCAAGACCTGCATGAATACGTGGCCAATGGTGGCTACATACCTCTATGTATGTTTATTACATATGTCTGTATGTATGTATCTAAAACTACTACAATACCTGGAGGTACATACAATCTGGATGGTACAATACTGAATAGTGTCTGAAGAATAGCCTCGATTGGGCGGAGTATTTAAATAAATGAGAGGTTATCCACTGCTTGGAAAGAATGACGAAGATTCTTCTCACTCACAGCTGTTTATCCGGCGCATCAAGTAACTGATTCTCACTCACAGTTGTATACTTAGTGGCAGGTCATTTAAGAACAGTTATTTAGTAAGCATGGGGTTCCGACACCTGTTCCGACAGAGTAGCATTGTCTCTGGAGCAGATGTGGAACAAATATTCGATTTCAGTTATTTATCGTACGTAAATTTGAAGGGTTAATTCGGGGTTATTGATGTGTTTGGTAGGGTTTACTTTGGGGGATAATAAAAAATATGTTATGTGCACCGGGAGAGAGTGCACCGCCAACACTTGTCAAGAACTCTGTATCTAGTGTCAAATTCTTAGTTGCATAGTCCCAGAGGTAGAAGTTGTTAGAAATCTGCTCTCCCGACGAGAGCTCCCGCTGGGGTTGAGTGAGTGTACATGTGTGGGTTAACTTGACCTCCGGGTCAGGGTTTTGCACCCGACTTTTGCAAATACCCGACTTTTTCACTTTTGGTTCAAATTCGGGTGTTTTTTGGCNCTATCCCAGGCCCTCCATTGTTGCCATGGGTATGTGTGGCAACAATGATGAGCTTAGGATACAACTGCTTGTCAGTTTTGGCCTATGATGGAATTGCTAGAGTCATTGTTTAAGTACAATGTATGTGCATCGATGTGTGTAATCAATGTTACAGGCGTGTGGGTGTTTCCTTTTTGCCTGTTATGAAGTTCTGCGTCATCTTCATGTTTCCAATGTGCTGGTGTTCCAAGTGTGGTTTTGTTCTAAGTGTGGTTCTGTTCATAAAGTGGTTGTGCCAGCTGTATTGTGTTTCTGCTGTATCGTGTCACTGATGTGTCCAAGTATTGGTTGCTGTGGTTCGTGGGTCATGCGTTGGATCATGAGTTGTGGTTTTTGTTTGTGGGCCTTAGTTTGTGCGTGATTGTGGGCCCATTGTGGGCAGTGTGGGTGTGGTTCATCGGCCGTGTATCATTCTATCACTGAAGTGTGTCGCAGAGTGTGTCACCAAAAAAGTCTCACGGTGTCAGCAAGGTCCATGCCAAAAAGTGAAAATGGTTTTGCATCTGTGTCGTTGATCTGGTCGTGTTCACGTCTTTTTTCCTCCGCCTCCGCCCTGGCTTTCCTGCCTCGTAGCGACCTCATAGCCCCTCCGTTCCTCTCCGACACAAGAGCGTCCAAAACCTCTGATCCGACGATCTGCACACATGCCTTCATATATCATTTGTCCCATCAATGTCAAGCTAGCGATGTCGGCCGGTGTCCAGGCATTGGGGGGAGCAGGTCTTTGTGGGCGTAGGTCGGGAGAGGGGGGGCAATGAGGCCTTCGCCTCGTCAAAGCGACCTCCGGTACCCCCGTAGCTCAATTGAGCAAGCACCCCCTCGTCCTCGCACCCTCCCTTCCAATATCTGGCCATTACTTGAACATTCAACGCTCTCCCCGTCTCCCCCATGGCTATCTTTGACGGAAATCGAGCCAATTCTCTTGCTTCACCGCCCTGCAATTCGAAAGCGAACGCGACAAGCCGATCTCGGCCGCCACCGGGCCGATTCGAGCGCGAGAAAGGGCAAATAAGATAGGACTATGTAAGGAGCATACCGATAGTCTTCCGCTACCGCTACCTACTGCCTCCCCTCTGCCCAATTCGATCATCGTAGTCGACGAGCTTCATCGACCCTCTTTTCGATCGGACTGATTTGGAAAAAAAGTGACAGGATGAAACTTCTATTTGATATCTTTCAGCATCTTTCAGCATCTTTCAGCATCTTTCAGCAGTTCCACCAGGCCGCGCTACCTACGCGCACGCTACGCGTGCGCTACGCGTGGCATTGAAGCAGGAAATACATTGGAGTACACTTCTAACTTTGAATTTACATATTCAATAAAGTTCTTTCAAATGAAAATTTAATTTAATGGAAGTAATAATTCGAACCCCGATTTATTTTGATTATGGTCGATCCATAGATAGGATAAGACTAGATATGACTCGCCGGTCCAAAACCGGTTTCGAGCGTCGAAAGTCAAAATCATCATGAGTCTGGTCCGCCTTGCTTGAGGTGGCTTCGGAAACCTGTTCGAATCACGTCGTGTTTTGTTTTTCGATCGCTTGCTTGAGCTATGCTTTGAAAAACGAAAACGCGACGCGTCGACAACTGTTCGAAAAGGTTTCCGAAGCCAGCGCTCGTCGCTCCAAGGGTCGCTCGAAGCCAGCGCTCGTCGCGAGGAAGCAAGCGCGGACCAGACTCATGATGATTTTGACTTTCGGTCGAAAACCGGTTTCAAAATCGGGTTTCGACCGGCGAGTCATATCTAGTCTTATCCTATCTTCATCTATGGGTCGATCTTCATCTCGCTCGCCCACGTGCGCCCACGTCGTCATTCCATTGCATTCCACCAGTGATTCGGCACTTCGCACTTTTCTTGACTTTTCTCTTCAAAACAGAACCATGTGGACTGCCCCCCCTACGACGGCGACAGCCTTCCTCGCGGCGGCGGGAGCGGCCGCCGCCTTCATCGTTTCATCAGCTCCTGCTGCGGCATTCGCGCCGTCGCCCCGGTCCTCGGCCGCCCGCTACTACGCGCCGCGCCAGCAGCGATCGGAACAACAGTCCCCGAGAGGGGCCATTGCGCCGCTCGGGGTGTCTGCCCCCCTCGGCATAAATCAACCCACGGAGCTTCCCGATTCTCTGGCCGACGCCGCTTCGATTGCCGCCACTGTGAGTTATGAACATGAGCCTCGACCTGTTTTCAAAGATTGGCTTCTTTTCCTCAGACTAGCATGTCGGGACCTCGCTGACTATGCTTTCCTTCATGCGATTTATACCTTTTACTGTTGAAACAAGGCTTGCCACCAAATTGCCGAAACCTCCGGCACCACTGTCCGTTGCAGGGTAGACTTCGACACGTCGATTGGCGACGAGACTTACACCACACTGAAAAGTAGTACGGACTTTATGCAACAATTTGTGACCTCGCTGTGTCTTGCCAGCATTGACGGCGTTATGGATTGGAAGCAGGATGGTGTCATGAAAATGATTGAGGCCAAGACAGAGCTGATGGAATTGAAGGAAAAGATGATGGAGATGGGTGTCTACAAAGATGATGACGAAGGCTTCGGTGACAGTGACTTCGATATCCCCAACGAAGCGGAGGAAAGTCTATCAGAGGAAGAGAAACAGAAAATGCTGGACCGAGAGGAAGAGCTCACCCAGCTCGTCGCGAACGGTGGCACTGCCCCTGATTTTGTATGGAAAGGCCAGAAGGTCCGTATCTTCATGCCAGACGAAGGCTCTGCAGCACTCGCGCGTCGTGATTGGAAATCACAGGTCCCACCCTGCGTTGAATTCAGCTCGTGCGGTGGTGTTCAGGTAGCCGATACTTCCAATGATGCCATCATCATGTTCTACTGCCCACGCGCGAGTGAGGCTGAGTCGGTAGAGGAGATATTGTACAAGGCAGAAGAGGCGAGGGGTGATGGTCTGAAGATGTGTGTCATGGTCAACCCTCTTTTGGTGGACATGGGTGTGACCGGTTTCGGTATGGCGGGTCGTATGCTGCGCGAGCGCTTGATTGACGGGCTTGTCCCTGCATACTATCTCCGAACTCTGCCTTGGGGAGCGCTGACACGTGTCTGGCCAAGTCTGTTTACTGTGTGGCAGGAGGACGAGGCGTCTGAGGGAGGGTACCGCATGATCAAGGCCATGGACCGGCTACCCAGCAATCCAGAGGTGGAGGACATTTATGACATCGAAAATGGAGACATGCAGGCGCCTGGTGAGGGTTTCGGATTTCTGAATGCTCTCGGGGACTTCGTAAATGGTATGACGAAGTTGTAGACACAAGTCGGCAGGAAGATTGAGATTAGGACAATAATTTTATGGCTCATCGTATTTCGAATTTAGTGCACCTTGACAACTGGAGGGCAAAATGCCAAAAGTAGATTTTGACGCTTCGGCGTCGGCACCCCATTCTGGGTAGATACATGACCTTCATTATATTTGATTCGTATATGTATTGACACCACAATGTCATACAAGTCATACTGTCGACATTCTAATCGCCTCCAAATATTCAAATAATTTCGGCAGATACTAAATACACTATGATGGCATGCTACATGTTGTTATTGTTTCTAGGTACATCCAAGGTACATCTAGAGTCACTCCTTAGCCATCTCACCCACACCTTCAGAACGACTCTCACTTTCAGGGCCCACAAGGAGGTCCCCTGGCAGCTCGTCCAACGAGTCCAAATAATGCAGCGAGGCCTGCAGCGTGATGAGCGCGTACCCCTCCTTCCCGCTCATCAGTCGTTCGTCCCTCGAAAACTCCTCAACGAAAGCCACCTCTGCGTGCAGATGCCGCACGTCCGCCGCCACCACGTGCTGGCAGACCGTGAGCAACAGGGCGTCGGCGTCGACGCACCGTCCCCCGAAGAGGGAGGAGAAGTGTTCCGATACTCGTTCGAGGAACTCCACGCACTGGAGCAATTTGTCCGTGGGGGCGTGTGCCCCGGGTAGGTTCCGCAACGCCGCGATGGCGGATCGCGAGACGGAGTCCTTCTCCTCGCTCGCTTCATCCTTCGAGCACGCCGGTCCTCCTCCGCGACACTTTCTCCTCAGATCCTCCACCTTCCTACTCAAATTCTCGTCCTCCTCCTCCGTCCGTCGCACGATCTCGCCGAACACATCGTCGTACAGGTCCCCGAACACGAGCACCTCCACAGCGCTCGCGCTCAATTCGGTCATGGCGGGGGAGGACGCCAATCCCGGCCGGACCTCGAGGAGGGTCGCGGTGACGTGCTTGATGACGCCACGGGCGTCCGCGCCGCATGATCGAGCCTCTTTCTCCTCCTCATCTCCCCCATTTGTTGCATCTTCGGTGCGTTTTGCGTCGTCCTCGTCCCCGAAGAGCGTCCGTCGCTTGTGCTTCAACACTAGGTATCGATACATGTACCCCGGCAGGCTCATCCTGTCGTTCAGAATCCGATTCACCAGCAAGAACACCTTCTCGCGTACGGGCAGCTCGGACGCGGAGGATTTGACAATGTCCGCATCTTTCCCGTATCGAAGCTCCCTTCCCTCCTTCCCACCGCTGATAGAAGTGTTGGAGGCGAAGAGGTGCCCGAGGCCGAAACTTCCGCACGAAGATTGCAACGACGTCTCCTTCTTATTCTTCTCCGTCCACGATTTGCGCGCCTCCTCGGCGAATTCTCCCCAGACGGGATCGACCTCCACGTCCGGCCGCACCAGCACCAGCGTATCGTTCAACCTCAATTCCCTCTCCTTCTTCATCCGTCCTCGCTTGCCGCTAGTCGCGAACGCGCTCACGGAATGGGAGAGGTTGGCCGCCGCCGCGAGGCTCATGACTAGCACGCCTATGCCCACCCCTCCCTCGACCGCAGCGCCGACTGCCAACACCGTGCGTCCTATTTGCGATCCCACGACGCAGCCGGCGGGGCCGGCCATGGCCAACCCCGCGGCGCCCCCGGCCACCATCCCGATGGCGCCCGCAGTGGGTATTGAGCGGGTGGTCTCGGATGTCTTTTGGATGAGTTTGAAGGAGGTGTCGATGACGTTCCCCAATGATTGTTTCGGGGGAGGATCGGGGGGATCGAGCTCGGCGGCCGGAGGTTCGGGTTCCTTCTTCTCCTCCAGGACTTCCACTCGAGGTGACTTCTTGCCAAAGAACGACCACGAAGAAGTCGACGAAGATACTTTTTCTTCTTCTTCTCCAGCCGCGGTTGATTTTCCATTGCCGTGCCCCGAGCACATCATGTGTTCCATCAGCATCCGTTCCCGCGAAACCCCCAACGCCTTTTGGATCTCTATCAAATTCACCTCGCACGGCGGCAACGCGTTCCTTCTCGCCGACGATGTCGCATCATCGCGTTCCGGCCTCGCGAACGCGCAGCTCCTGTGAGCGTGGACCCCGCACGCCAAGCATCGCAGCATCCCCGACGACGGCACCGACCCCTCGTCGCCCGGAGGTCCCGGTCCGGTGGCATCGCCGCCCAATCGCGCGCCGCACCCGCAGCACTTCGAAAATGCCCCCGCGAACAAACTCGAGGGAGTCGGGGCCCAGCCGCCCCCGACCACCTCGAAGGAGTGGAAGTGCAGTGGGTCCGCGCACAGTCCGGGGGAGGCGTTCATTATGCGGAGGGCTCGCTTGGAGGGCGAGAGCGACGGCGCGAGGGGCGGCATCTTCGATGACATCTTAGAGGGCGGTCGTCGACGCGTCGTCGCATCATCCTCCGAATCTTCGCTTATTTGGCTGTCCAGACTGGCGGCGACGGATTTCTGAGCCGCGCCGTCGTTTTCGGTGTCGTCGCCGTCCCCATCATTGTTGCCGCCGTCGCACGATTCATGCTCGGCGCTGGTAGGGGTGGCGGCATCAGTGGCATCGCCGGCGCCGGCAACGCCGCTCTTTTCCTCGGTTAATCTCCGAAGCATGTTTCCATCATATGAGAGGTAGGGCGCGGCGGGCGTTCTGCTCCGCCAGGACGTGTCACGGTTATCAAGGCGAGGACGTCATGGTGGTCTTCCGTCT
>JALLBE010000593.1:0-15822 GCA_036939795.1 Thalassiosira mediterranea
TACCAAATGCCTAAAGCATTTGTTAGCAGCGCTGCCAGCGCTTCATTAGCTGTGGGGCGGGACCCGACACCCGACCGACGCGTGCGCACTATTGTACACTGTGGACTCACAGTGGACTGGATAGACCTCACTGGACCTCTGGACGGGCGCGACTGACCTTGACGCTGTGCTTGACGCGACCCGCATGCAGGGTGCAGGCTGCAGAGGCTATTGCTGTATCTATCGCAGATCGCAGCACCCTGACTAACGGAAGCGAGACCCGCCGAAGTCGAGCTCAGCATCAGACCGGCCGATCAGACTTGATCAGACCAAGATCAGACCACACTGATGGGATATCGTCCACGGCAGCGCGCGGACTCTACCTGCATCGCGTGCATATCCACGAATGTAGGTATGTTGTCTCTGGAGAGGAGGGATACTTCGAAGTCCTCTTGGACTGGCAATTCGCTGCCGAGGTGGAGTTTGTGCATGCTTCGTTGATTCAGATTCATTTCCGCCGTTGCTCTTAACAAAAAGGTTCGCTCAAGTCTGTATTGTGCTGAGAGGCAGGGCAAGTCCTGTAGATAGGGATACCCTTGCCGAGAGCACCACAGGAGAGCGGAGGATGTACCATACCATGAACATAACATTTTCATACTGTTTAGTAGTATTCAATGTGGTACTATACACTTCGAACATTAGTACCATGGTCGCTCGCCACTGACCGTCGTCGAGAAATCCACTTGTCGTCTAGCTCGCCATCGTCGCCATTGCGCAACGACACCAACGTATCTCGAATGGTATTGTATATGAAGGACATTTCCTGGCGAAAGGAGTAGAACCAAATGGTAATGAGGTGTTGTCAACAGTCCGTCCACATTGATGAAAATGTTGCATAAACTCACGGGGCGGCGATCCATGTCGCCAGAAAAACTGCTGCGCAACATCAGCTTGATAGGAGCAGGCCAGCCTCCGTCAATCTCTGGCCTATCGTCTTCTTTGACTGTTATTGGAGGTACAAAGGAAAGAGGTCACAGGGGTCAATGCAGGTCAATGAACAGTGGATTTTCGTTGCAAAAACTTGCACACAATTCTATCGTACCAAGATGATAAATGAGAAGGTCCTTCGACCTGATGTATGAGTAAGGAGTCTTGCAAGTCAGGATCTCCCACAAAACTATTGCAAAAGTGTATACGTCGGCCTTCAGGTTGTATTCGCTACCACTACACGGAAGACAAAGGAGGGAAAGGGCGTGATTCATAAGTCCACAGCAAGTACATGTGAAGTGGAATAGGACAAGTCCCGGGATTTCTTACATCAGACATTCAGGAGCCATGTATCTGGGGGTGCCGGCGCCAGACATGATATAGGCATCAACGCCAGAGCTGCCCTCGTCAGGAAGGAAACGCGCGCAGCCAAAGTCGAAGATTTTAACGTCACCTCGTACGTCGAAGCCTATATTCTCAGGCTTGAGATCACGGAAGATAATGCGATGGGAGTGTAGATACTTCATGGCAGCTGCAATCTGAAGCGCTGGAGGACATGAGAGTCAGAAAACTAGTATGTGCATCTTTCTTTTGTTGACACTGAAGAAAAACTTACCAATGGTGAGACGTTCGTCCATCATGTCACCCTCCTCATGTGGCCATGATTTTACCGTCTTGGAAGATTGTGTGAGACCAGTCGCACTCCTGCTCAGTACAGAGGTCCCTACCTTTCGTAGTGGCTGGAGCCTAATAATAGTAGCAGATAAGTCACTCGTGCTTCTGAATCTGAATAGAAATCGCTTTTTGTGTCGCTGCCTACCCCATGATCTGATCCTATGGTCAAGAGTCTCCACAAGGCGATCCACGATAAGCGCAGTGCCTGTGGGGCCAGCGTGTACAACACCACGGAGCTTCACAATATGCGGATGGACCAAAGACGAAAGAAATTCGGCCTCTGTCGACAAGTCACTTCTCGCGCAGCGAAGACAGTTGGCATATGAGGGGTTCTTATTTGTGATGCTGATATGGTAATGAAAAGAGAGTGTATTCTTTACCTTGTAGCTTGGATGTGGATCAATTTTTCCTCGGAAGACTTGAGATTTCTCGGTTTGATCATCTTCAATGCGTATCGAGCCTCTTTGGATCGGTGGTACTCGTTGTTCTTCATTAGGAGTCTTTGTTTGACCTCATCGTTGTCCATCTCCATTGGTGGACGCTTGTCGTTTTTGAGGCTGAAGGACGCCACTTCATAGACGAAAGAGAATTCTCCTTCGCCAAGCCTCTGGCCGCATGAAATCTCTGACCAATCGAACGGAGCAATACAATCTTTTCCATGGTAGTGCATCTGGCTGAGAAGGGTTGCCGGTATCGACTCGATGAAGCTTTCCTTTGCATCCTCTGCAGCGTCTCTGGAGTCTTTCATGACGCCGAGGTCAGCCAGGGACGATGGTGCAAAAGAATGCAGTGTCCCTTTCTCCAGGGGTAAGCGTTGCCGATGGAGATAATTTTTCCACATCTTTTTTGGAGCAGGCATCTTAGTTGGTTGATACAGGTTGAAACTATGGCACGGCCAGGATAAATTTGTGAGGAGTGAGGAGTTTTGTAGACTCTACGTAATGTTGTAGAGTGGGTTGCTGCATCGGTAGATCTCTGAGCATGACATTCATCGGACATGTGTGCAGGACAATATCATAGAAACACTGCCTGGCCACTTGTTGCCACTTTCACTAAAACTGAGTCCGTCCTGGTCCTGGGTCGTGTGCCTGGTCTTGTTGGCCCGGCCTGGAGTATTGTTTCGGGAATCCGTCCCCAGCCTGAGGTCGCTACATCCATATGTAGGTACATTGCTGCTTCTCTCGCTCTTTGGATGGAGAGATGGAGAGGTAGGTGCCTATGGGTATCAGTGACCTATCAGTGACATATCATATCTCGCTCAAATATTGCACAGCTTTTTATCTTGAACTTACATACCTACCTGTGCGTGTATCTGGTGTATCATTCTCTCTTAGCATTCTCTGCATGCAGCCACTCTCGCTCTGTGTTCATTGAAGTTTGAAGTGAAAGTGATGAAAGTGAAAATGAAAATAAAGTGAAAGGTAAGTGAAAGTAAAGTGCAATAACAAGGTTACCAATACACAAAAAGGCCCTTATTGTACGACGAACCAAACCCTGGTTGAACGAATGCATGCACCCCTGGAGAGTGCGGGGACGGTCTGCTCGAAGGCCGGACCGGCCGGGCGGGCCGTCGGTGAGCGAAGGTACCACTGAAGGAGGTACGATAGGTGAGACGTGCTGACTCGTGCTGAGCACTGAGCGCTGGTACGGGCATGCGAAGCTCACTGCATATCTAACTGTGAACTACTTACTGCTCAGCGTGCTTCAGGCTTTGAGCTTTGTGGGCTTTGACCATGCCTCGGAAGAGTCAGGAGCTCATCTCGCTCATTGAATGCATCCCCTGGTATCTCTAGATCAGGGTAGATCTCTTAGGATCTGGGGGCGATGCCATCGAAGCTGCCTTTCTGTCAAAGACGTTTTGTGGTGATGGAGACAATCTGAGATCACAACATGTTGTGCCATCTATCTGCCACCTTTCCGTCCGTCGTGGTTTCCACTAGATACCAAGCCTGTACCTCGAACAATCAGATATGGGAGGTTGCACGTCTTCGATCGCGGCCGTCGGGTCCGCTCCTCCAGTTGCCGAGGCTGCCATCGAGGCCACGGTCGATTCATCGATCATCAGCGAAAAGAAGCCGTGCGATCGCGTCGAAGTCGCCGTGACCGTGCCGTCATCGTCGTCGACGAGGAAGCGCGATCGCATAGCAACCGCAGCCGAAGACGCCGTAGATGCCGTCGCGACCACGGTAGGCGAGGTGGTCGACGCCGTGGCCGAAAACGGACCCGTGGTCGCCGCGGCAACGCTGGGGGCGGCGGGAATCGTGTACGACGCCGTCCGCTTCGAGGAGAGCACGACGGGAGCCCTGTGCCTCGAAGCCGGGGCGGCCCTCCTCGAGGCGTTCGAGCACGTACCGTTCGTGGCCCCCGCCGCCTTCCTCATCGGGGCCGTGGCGCGGGCGTCGATGGAGGCGGTGGTGCTGCGGGAGGACGCGAGAGCGTACGTCGAGACCACGCGAAGGGTGGAGAGGGCGATGCTCAAGGCTAGAAGCATGGAGAACCAGAGGGAGGCCGTGGATGCCATCGTGGGCGTCCTGGAGGAGAGCCTGACGCTTCTGAAGCACCTCGCCTCGAGGGGCGTGGTGGCGAGCGTCGTGCGCGCGTGCAAGGACGCCAAGAAGCTCGCCGAGTACAAGGATGACCTCGTGGAGGTGGTCGGGCTGCTCCAGCTCGAGTGCCAGCTCGAGCTGAATGCGATGAAGCAGATCGAGCTCAACCAGGCGAAGGAGCTCGAGTCGAAGATCGAGGAAATGGGAGGGCTCGACGACTGCGCGGCTAGCAAGGAGAAGACCGCGGCCCTGTCCTCCTTCATGAAGAAGAGCGACGCTCTCGTCCTGGTCAAGGTGGACGCAATGGCAGAGCGTACTCATTCTTCCGTGAACGAAGTATCCGCGAACGTGAACAGGCTATCCGTCGCGCAAGCCGATGCCCGAGCGAGCGCGGACGCGCACTTCGCCGAGATGCGGCTCGAGGCCGAGAAGGCGGCGATACGGAACGAGGTCCTCGAGAAGCAGGTGACGGCCCTCGCGAGCACCCTCGTGGAGGTCAAGCACATGCTGACGGCGTGTCCGGTCCCGACGAACGAGCCGGCGAGGCTGGTGGCCGTGCGCGCCAGCGGCGCCATGGACATGACGCCCGAGGATGAGGCCTACCCGGAGGTCGAGCGCTGCGCTCTCGACGTTTGGCGCCTCCTGGGCGGCGAGGTTGCCGTGGCCATCAACTTCCTGGACGAGGATACCACCCGCTTTCCCGTTTTCTTCCTTCCCTCGGAGGATCTCTCCGAGCCGCCCACGAACAAGGCGATCGAGGACCCCGACTTCGTTGTCACGTCCCGCAAGGCCAACGTCTGCCAGCACGTGATCCACCGCGCCGAGACTGTCGAGTTCGAGGGCATGGACGATGCCCCTCCCCAGCTCACCCCCGCCGAGTTCCAGATGTTATCCAAGATCGACCCGGCCGTAGCGAGAAAGACCGAGGAGAACGCGAGGAACGGCGTCGTCTGCAGCCGTGAGCACGGCTGCCCGTTCCTCTCGATATGGTGGGATCTGCAGGTGAACGCCAGGAGCTCGGTGTGGTACCGTGGCCAGCCCATTTTCTGCGATGGCGTCGCTATTGGGTCCTTCTGCTGTGTGGGCCCGGCGGGTAAGCCGGGATACTTTGAGGATAGAGTGAGGCCGCTCGTGGAGGCAAATGTTGAACGGATAGGCAAGGCACTTGGGAAGCAGGCGAAGGCAAGTAAGGAACGACGTCTTCGGAGTTTGGCCAGTGTGCCGATCCCAAAGGAGTCGCTTCCTATGGGACATCTGATTCCTGTTGTTCAGCCATACAATGATTCAGACTCATCCTCCAACCTGTTCAAAGCTGATGATTTGGTAAACTTCATCTACTGAAGATGTGGATTTGTAGCAACGATAGATTGTGTTGACTGGGGGCACTTCACGACATGTGCTGGAGCATGTGATGGGTTATGTTTGCGAAATCTTTGATGAAACACGAAGCCACAGTGAAAGAGTAATGGGGAATGCGATGCGCTGCCACAATAAAATAGCAAGAGCAATAGCAACATAGCAATAGCAAGTAATCTTGAAAGCACAACTTTGACCTCAATCCTTCACTGATTCTTCGGAACGATGCGGCAAGGGTTAGTTTGCCACAGTGCTGCTCCTGAAAGATGGCATCGCACAAGCAATCCAAGTTGTGTCCTCCGAAACCTGAGTGTTTTGTATTTATAGTTAGTAGTAAGGACTTTCGCCTCCTTATGATACATGTATTTGAGCTGAACACGTAACTCAATACTTTCCTTAGTGGTTGCTATTTTGATGGCTCAATTTCTCACAGCTTCCTCATCAGGGGTAAGCACATCTTGGCTCAATTTCTCACAGCTTCCTCATCAGGGGTAAGCACATCTCATAGTCCGTGAAGTACCCACCATTCATGTAGGGAGATCCAAACCAGTGCGCCATTGGAAGCGACGTCATGATAATGAAGGCTGGCACAAGCGACTTAGGTATCGCGCTTCCCAGCTTCCGAAATTCCTTGGACCCAGCCAGCACCCTCTCACAAAATATGACGAAGAAATTCCACAGGAAGAATGCCGTGTTGGATCCAAGCAACACCCCCGAGGACAGTGTATCTGGTCGGTTGTAGATGAACACCGCGTGTACAATCCACTCGTGGAACAGTCCCGAGGCCGTAAATACTGCCAGCGATGCCAGTACTGACGACTCCGAGGCCGCCCGTACTGGTTTGTAGACCCCACGCTTCATAACCGCGTGCACCAGGACGTTCCATCTCCGGCCCCAGAAGTCACTGGGGCTCGTGGCCAATAGCATGGGGTTGCGCATGGTTTGATTTGTTTTGTACCCCAGTGACGTCTGTATCGCATTGCCAATTGCGGCATCGCTTAGCGCCAGGGCCTGTTGGAAGAAACCTGTGTGTAGATAGATGGGCCTTGTTAGATGACGATTCAGATAACCGTGCCAGAAGAGGCAGTTAACAATAGGCGCCTGCAACACTCACACGCAATGAAAAAGCAGTTCCCAAGGTGCCTTGGTTCCAGATATTCTGACAGGAGTATCGGTTCGTTGAACTCCCGCGCGCTCGTCTCTCCAAACGGCTTGTAGTTGTAATGCGACAAGATTGAGCAAAGCAGAACGATGGTCGCAGTGCTCTTGACCAAGTTCACCTGTCCATTAAAAACGTCATCCTTAGTAGCCAAGACAGGCTCCGATGTCTTTCCATCAAACGCCATGTCGAACGGAAGGGAGAAGTACGCACAGTACACCCGAAACGACCTCGCCGCTCCTTCCGGCACGAAACCGAACACAGCCTCGAGCGAGCGGAAGAGGTACAGGACGAAAAAGGCGCACGCCGCGAACCGGCCGGGCGTGTCGCGCACTCCCAGTGCATCTATCAGGACGTAGGGTAGGAGGACGCAGGCCGGGACGAATATCGCTCCCACGAGGGCCGCGCGCGTCGACGGCGGAGTGCTCCCCGTATTCCGACCGTCCTTGATGAGCAGGGAGTATACCGCGGCCGAGAGCATCGCTCCGATCAACATGCCGACGAAGCTCGTCAGAGCCAAGCTGAACATCGCCCCGGCATGAGGGAGGTCCAGTCCGAATCTTCCGAGGCCGGGTACGTCGACCGATAGCAGCTCGGACGTCGGCGATGACGAGGCCAGGGCGTCGCGGAGGCGATCGAGCGTGCTCGCGGCGAGGGAGCACGACTCGCCCGACACGAAAGACGGGAGCGATGTGAGTTGGGTGGCGTTGGCCGCCGCGCAGTACGCCTCGAATGCCATCGTTTCGTTTTATTGCACCTGTGATTATTATTTATGGGAGAGGGCGGGGGGTCCACGGAGCGGAGATTCAAGCGGCGGCGCGGGCCGGCGGGGGCGGGGGGGAGCGAGCGAGGGCGCGAGGTAGGGCGGGCATCAAGATGAGATGACTCATTCGCATCGGCGCGTTGGCATTCTTGGTTGCGTGCGGAGATTGCGCCGCGGCGGGCGGGCAAGACCAGACGTGGTGTCTTTGACAAAGTACCAATTCCTAGGCTTTCTTTGTTGCCGCACGCAATATTTTTTGAAGAATGAACCTGCTCAGCATCATCTCCCATCTCCCAAGCAACCTCAAGCAACAAGCAACCACACCAGATCTCAGCAGTGCTCAGCAGTGCTCAGCAGTGCCAGCTGGCTCCCAAGATATTATGTTGCTACATATGGCTATGATGAGCATCCGCAAATTCACAGTGCCGAATCAAAGAATATGGTAAGGGAAAGGGACGTACTGGGTTGTGGGGCACTTGGAGATCCAGTAATGAAGACTGCAAGTGTTCTTCGTCAAGGTCAAGGAGTTACCTATTTGGATTTGGTTTCTCCCTTGCATCCATCTGCCCTCAGAAGATGGCAGCGGCAACAAGATGGGGTGCCTGCCTAAAATTTACCTGAAATGTTGGCAGCAAGAACAAGAGATTCTCGGCAGTTGGAGACTAGTTTTGACTCACACTTCCCATTACAAGTACAAGCATTGGACATAGTACACTTCTGACTAACTTCCTAGACCTAGACCTACAGATACAGATACAGATACCTGTCACAAAATTCTGCATCTGCATACATTTTCATGTTACAGTCTGTTTTATTACATGTGAAAGCGATGATATGTAATGATATTATAATGTGTTTATCTAGCTTATTCACACAAATCATGTTTGTCTTTGTGCAGTATGGTTTGCAGCATAGCTTTAGGCAGTGACATGGCCTTGACATTGATATTGATATTAATCAGACATTTTGTTTTGTGTTTATGTTGCATGTTTGACTTGGTTATGCAAGTGTGCAAGTGCAAGTGCAAGTGCAAGTGCAAAAGTGAAAGTGAAAGTGAAAGTGAAAGTATAAGGCACTGTGTCATATGTATTTCATGGTTTATGTAAATGTGAGTGCATCTGTCTTGGCCATAGTACATAGGTTATGCAAGTGCAACTGTCTGGGTCATATTGCATACAATTATGATTGTATCGCAAACAACACACACACTGATCACATAGAGCTGATGTATCATAAATCATGCACGCATGCGGACATGAGAATACAAATAATTTTTAGAAGATTGGTATGTTTGTAACAATTTGTATTTCTAATGAATTCTATTTCTATTTGCTTCCAGTTCCAGCACCAGCATCAGTACGAACAAGCACAAGCCAAATTTAACCAGATCCAGGTGATTGGGTGATAGTTATTGTATTATGATAATTGTGTGACATATGCATGTGAATGTAAAATATCTGCTTACTAAGGGGGTGAATCCGCTGCAGAGAGGAGAGCATGTTATACAGACCCAGGATAAAATGAAAAAGGGGGGTCTATAGAGATAGATAGAGTAGAAATAAACATTTATGCCTATGGCTATGTCTGTGCATTCTAACCTGCCCTGGCCTGCCAAATATGAACAATCACCACAATGAGCAGTGAGCTTGAGCTCCCAGCTAGATCACTTTCACTTGTTCAAGTTTCAGCAATATAAACGTCTAAACGGATTTTCAATCTGTGGATCACCACTTCCGAGCGAACGAAGCGAGCTCTGTGGTCACTAATATGTATAACAATAATGAAACACATGCATGATAAACATTAACTTGTGAATAGTGGGGTGGCAGCGGCTGCAAATTGCAAAAGATTGACAATCTACCAGTAACATCCTCGGCTCCACCGTGTCCTCTGTTTGACAACATGGACGCAAGTGTGGAGATGGGGCGATCAGGCACCGAAAGTGGTTTCGTTTGCGTTTGCATCTAGCGGGCAAATATGAAGAGGGCACTGTCATCCTTTGATGGTGACGGTGACGGTCCCCGGACACGGAATTATGGGTGATACAAATAAATCTGGTGGTGGCAAGTCGAAACTGGATTGGATGAGGTCATGACATGGTCCCAAGGTGGCCCAAAAGCAAAGCCCACATAAGTCCCCCACAAGAGCCCCAATACATATCATGTTTTTGTTAAATCCTCTCTATGTATTGCCCTCACAACTGACTTCCGGGACACATGGACAATGACCCAACATTTGAATTGGGGATGTACATACCTAGCTATTTATTCCCAAGTTAAATTGGAGATATGCCCTTATGACTTCTCTTGTCAAGAGGAACTAGTATTAATTTGTTCCACGTCGCATCACTGCCGCTTCGCATCTTCCCTTCTCCCCCTTCGTACGTATGTACCATACTAACTATGTACCTACCTACGTACTATGTTGTACCTATGTACGTACATATGACCTATGTCCTTCTCCAAATAGGTATATTGAAATATTTTCTACATAGTAAGTTTACAAGATTTGAAAGATAATTTTGACTTTGTATCTTTTCTATTGCAGTGTCTATTTCGCGATATTGTACTTCATATTCATTAGATGTTAGCTAATATCGCGAACCTGTGGCGCTGTCCCCAAAAAGCAAAAAGTGCGCTCGCTCCGTCCAAGTCCAAGCGTCGAGCGTCGAGCGTCGAGCGTCGAGCGTCGAGCGTCGAGCGTCGAGCGTCGAAATAAAATAAAGGCAGAAGCCATTCGAGGATCGAGGCGCAGCGGCAGCGAGCAGCGACCATCGACGGACGGGCCGAGGAGTCCCACGCCGTCCGCCGCCGCGGCCCAGGGGTACACCGCGGCCGGCCCACCACGCACTGACACCGGCAAATTTATTTCGGCAGCCATGACGTACCTCCCGAAGCGAGTGAACTCCGTCCGATCTGTCGGCAGCTCCGTCGAAGACCTCGAAACCCATCTCGGCAGGGTGGGCAGCAACGCGACGTTGAGTGTGTACTCGGGAGACGCCACGAACGACGAATCCTCCTCTGGATCGTCGGCCTCCGCCGACTCCGTCTTAGACTGGGGCCCATCCGCATCCGAACGAGATGCGGCGGAGGCCGCGATCGCACGGGAGGCACGGAGGGCGGACGGACAACCGTCGTCTCGTCGTCACGAGCTCGACCCGGAGTTGCACGATACAATCCGCATGGCGATGGACTTGGGAGAAGATCTGGGTGCGTCCGCCTGGGACGATTCCATATACGACGCCGATTACCGATTCGGCGGGAGTAGTCAAAGGGGTAGCTACGAGACGAGCGGTGGATTAAGTGACAGCGGGTACAGCGTCGGGGATCGCGAAGATGAGGACCGCGATTACGTGCAACGGTATCTCGACGATTTGCACGAGGAGCGCAGATTGAGAGAAAGGAGGGCGGCGTTACGGAGGTGGGGCCTTGCGTTAATGGCGATGCTCGCGTCGGTGCTGCTCGTGATGTCAGCTGTGAATGGTGGCAGCATGGAGGAGTCAAAACACCCAAAGCAAGAGCTGTTGGCAAAGGAGAGCACACTTCATCCGCAAGTAGCAGGATCCGATGACGGTTTAGAAATCATGTTTGTGGACGGCGACAACCGCGCCATTGACAAGGACAAAGACCGTACCGAAGTCATCGCCGAGCCGCCCACCTCACCTGTCGTGGACAATTTGCGCATAGTCGACGGCGCAGACGAGGAAGACATCGGTGGAGTCTTCCTCGAAAACGTCCAAGCGATCCACCACCCCCAGGAGTGGCAGCAGCATCAACTCGAGATGGCTGAGCGGGTGGTTTTGGCGTGCGGCCCAAAGTCGGTCGAGACGTCCACGGGATTGGAGGAGTGTCGTCGCCTCTGCGAAACCAAGGGATGCTGTTTCATGGAGGTCGAAATGGGGGAGAGCTGTCGGGAGGATGTTGGGGAGGAGTGTGCCGTATATGCTGGGTGTGAGGCGCTGATGGGCGTGGATGGTGTTGGGTCGATTTGAGCACTATTCTCGCGCCGCATCCAATCCACATGCAATCCAATGTTCAGAAGAAAAGTGCAACATTAGTAACTATCTTTTTGGACGTGACATTGACGCATCTCGAAGCCATCGGCTGCTTTCGCGATGGCTTCCCTTGCGCCGGCTGATTCGTCCACGTCTGCTTCACTTCCATAGGTAGGTGACTCTCTCTCGTGAGAGCAAGATTCACTGTTCAAATCATAGACTACGCTGTTTTTGCCGTTACGACAAAGTACACCAAAGACATCGGCACAATGACCACGGCCGCTATAAGGTGGCCCTGGCGAACCTTGGGAAAGAGCGCGACTTTTTCGTACCGGTACAGGTGATCCGTAACCGCATTCACCAAAGAGAATGCCGCCAGGTAGGCCAACAAAAACCTTCCTTGATCTACGTAGATGAGGTAACCGGCCAGGCCACAGCCAAACAGCAACAGGTTGGAACGTAAACTGTACAGCCACTGGACTTCCTCCACAAGCTCGTCCTTGTCTAGCAGCGCAAGGCGCCGTGAGGATACCGACCTCCCGGACCGGCTGGCATGATCAAGGCGAAACCAAACAGCGGTGCAAGCCAAGAATAGGACATTGAGGGATAAGAATACCACAAGGAAAAGGTCCGACGACATAATTGTGATGCTACGTCCTGCCGTTGTCTCGGTGGCAGTGGATCTGGCAGGCTCGTGTTTCAGGATGAAAGCGATGAAACCCACAGTATTAGATACCAGGTGTCTGTCAGCAGCTTGGGTGGACGGACGTCGTTCATATCATGGGCCGTGACCGACCGTCGTGGGCATGCTGCTGCATTTGAGTAGATATATGGTGACTCTGATGTCTTGCAGCTGTGGAAGGATCCAGGGTATGGTAGATTTAGAACAGGGGGAGGTGACTGTGAGTCGTGGAGCAAGCAGCATGAAACTGCCCATCACCCATCAGCACCCATCAGCGTTAGCGAGCGTCAAACATGTCTTTCGTATTGTACAAGCACGTGCTTCAACGATTACTACCTATTACAACCATACCATAGGGTACGGGCCTGTACGGGCACTGATGTCAACGGAATGAGAACTCTGGTCTTTTTTCTTACAGAGCGCCTGCAGTCGTGAGGGGTTCTCTTATTAGATATCGTCCCTACCCATGTCCCACAGCGATGGCTCAGCATAACATTCGTCGATTGTGAAATTATGTATGCTGGGAACCGAGCCAACTTCGATAGATTCTTCCAGGAATACACCGAGGCCGGTGGCGATCCGTGCAGCGCTGCATCCCTCCTGATTGGCATGGGTGTGACCTTGCTCGGAGTCATATTCCTCTCCATCGGGTATGGCGACTACAACAGCTACACTGTCGGGAGAGACCCTACCGTAGACTTTCGCTCCCTTGGACCACAATCGTGCCAGATCGGCGAGGTGACTTACACAACGATAGAGAGAAACGAATTTGCAGGAACAGCTCGGAAACTCAGAAGAGAACGCAAAACCCCAGCAAGTAGCGAGGGTGGTCATCAACAACTCGACAATAGCTCCCGTCGCTTGGCATCACAGCGCAGAATCAAGTGCTACGAGGCATGGTCGATATCGTTTTCCGTCGTGGGCGAAGACGAAGTAGATGATGCCTACGTTTCTTACATTATCAATTTGAGCGTAAAGCATGTTCCGACTACGATCGTGACAAACCATGCAACAAGTGCAACAAATTGTGGGGTAAAGAGAATGATCATGTGATAGACGGGGAAATGCTATATCCTGGTAACTTCGTCGAGTGCTGGGCCAGAGCCGGCCCTTCTCTTGACACGTCGTTCTGGGGTTGCACAAACGTGAACTGCACGAGGATAAGGGATCCTGTGTTGGAGTTTGCTGATGGGGTGAGGACCAGTCAGAATCAGATGTTGGCAGGATGGATCATGTTTGGCATTGGTATGTTCTTCTGCTTTCTGCATGTGGATGTGAAGGCATTGCAGCTCGTGACCGCAGGAATATTTGATAAATAAATTAGCTCTCGGCAATAGCGGGGTCTCGGATATTCAAGGAATAGATCAAGAAAATGCGTCAGTGCTGACTGCACACACAAAGGCTTGAGTGTTGAGTGCACACATCCATCTGCTCTGATTCCACGTGCAAGTGACACCATGCACCAGTTAATATTTCAATAAATGTTTAGCTGTGTTTGTTTTGGGTCTATTCCGTCATTTCGAATGCATCATACGCCCAACTTCTTGCACTATCACGGAGGCGCGTACTCTGATAAATGTTTGTTTTGGGCTGACATTCACCAAAATGGTACGCCCCACAACTTCTTGACTGTATGCATCATGCTGTTTCCACATGTTAGAAAAACCATTTGCGACCAGCCTATTGTTGCAAGTGACAATAAATCTGTCGTGAGCACGTAGTATGAGTCACTTGGGATCCATACCTCCTTAGCCGGTTCCCCTCACCCACAGCTGCTGTCTAAGGCGCAGATTCACTCTCATGTTCTTAGTTTCAGTTCGGGATACCCTCCTGGCACGGTCTAGCACGTGATTTCAGCCATATCTTGTACCTGAATGTGGCCATGGTGCACGAACTCTTTTGCATCATTCGCATTATTATCCCTTCAATCAACCGCATGTTGTTTCCATTCGCAACCGCCGCTGCGATAGTAATGTGGGATGATGCCCCTTCCTTAGCGACTAATCATCTCTCATGGAGACTGTCAGCGTTTGTGTGCAGTGATCAATAGGACAGACTTGCTTCGCACAAATTACTGGTAGGATGTGGTCAATCCAGCATGACTAATGTCATGCTCTGCGGCGTTCCTTCTTTCCTTTGCATTCATGTTTCCCCATGAGACAGAATAGGCCGTCGGTCTCACTGTGCACTATCCCGAATCAGCAGCAATCAGTTTCTGCCTGCACGATTCCGCCCATGCCCGCCTCGAGGGATACTTCGAGATCCCGCACCTTCCCTCCATCGTGCGTACCGTCTTCGACACATCCTCGTCGTCCAAGTTCTCTGCTCGATACAGTATTGCCTCGTATGCCTCCATTTCCTCCACGAGCATGCAGCAGAGCGACTCGCGCCCCTCGCCGGACAGCTTCGATGTGTGCCCCCAGTAGTTCTCGCTGCCATGCATGATCCTGACGCCGGCGTCGAAGTCCCCCGTGCCGCCCATGGCGCGATCAAGCTTCGATGCGTCGTCCCACAGGCGCTCGTTCCTCAAAACGAATATCTCCTTGCGACCGGCGTCGTACCTATCGATCGTCGCGTTCTTGTAATAGGCAAAGGTTGGGCTACATCAACAACTATGAGGGATCGCCACGCCGAAGCTCTTGGTCAGCATCGGCGATGACACAATCGACTACTCTAATACTAGCTTGTGTCAGTTGATTCCAAATCTTACTGAACAATTTAAGAGTGTAATGATCAGTCAACTCCAAATTGCACCGACCCTCTCACTCTTCTACATTCATGCAAATTCCTAAGAGTAGACAACCACGTCGTGCCCACTCATAGAGTTTTTCTACTCAAAAATCCCTGTTCGCATTGTTCATCTGTGTCGTAACCAAGATGCTCGTGACCAATTTGAGTCGACATGAAAGCCATGAAAACAAATCGATGATTGCCGAACACAACCTTCTTCCCATTGGTACAATCCCACGTTGAAATCGTGGAACGGTATCCTTTTTTGTCGGATATGACATTGCCTTTTTTCCATATGCTCATCTTGTTATATTTTCCACGATTGCTGCAGACCTTCACGCAGAAGATGTCCCCGTGGCTACTCACGATCACTCGTTCGTACTTTGTCGGGAGAATTATGCCGAAAATATCGAAGAGCTTTTCGGGAAAGTCGATGAAAGTAACGTTCAATCCAATTACCGACCCGCATGATCGGAAGGCGGACCTGACGTATCGCCATTTTGGTTGCACAGTATGAAGTGGGATTTCCACAGATATTCTGTTCTGGTAATCTGGAAGGCGAAGATCATGTTCCGGTGACTGATTTGGAGGGGAATACCATTTTCCATCCTTGGAGAACGTTCCCTTGGGGATCATGTCGCGAAGATCGCCTTCGTCGTCGTAGGAGCGGCGTGCTTTTTTGTCGTCCCAATTCCCGTTGAGAAAGTCCATTCTCAACTGTCTAATCTCTGCCCGTAGTTCATCCACCTCTTTCGCGCCTTCGTCTGGCCGCGGGACATACTTGCCGTATTTCTTCACACGCTCCGTGTACAACCGACGGGCGAGGGCGTTTTGGTTGCTTGTATCTCTCCACACGACTTCATACGGCGCCCGATCTTGAACGTTTGGATGTACGTTTTCGTCACAAGACTCGTTGGCGGCGGAATCGAAGGCGCCCTCCGGCTTCGTTGT
>JALLBE010000594.1:0-14980 GCA_036939795.1 Thalassiosira mediterranea
CCGCTGGCCCTGCAGTTGCAGACCAACGCAGTTGCAGATCACCAGATTGCACTGGCAACGCAATGGCGAGCCAAAAAGAAAGCGGTGGACATGAACCGAGAACGCGGAGACCACACTAGCAGTGGTTTTGAGGCGGAGGGCAGACGTCCACGAGCGTCGTTATGCAGTGTAGAAATATTTCAATATTACTGATAGTCTGGAAAAGCAACGATGGGCAACTATCTCCACGTGGCACTGCAGATCATTTCCACGTGGCACTATGTTCTGACTTTATGTCGGTCAAGGGGTTGATTGTAGGTAGTTGTATGGTCGGTACATACCATACATCACATTCACATCACATATATGGTACATCATGATTGATTCCACCCATGGTATGTACCAGCCATACTACAACTAACATCATACAACACTAGTTCTACATAATATCTGTCTAGCGAGGTAGCAACGGACTGTATTGGCATTGCGCTTACCTTCTTGAAAATGGAAGCTTGTCTTGAACTTGAGCTCATGGACCTCAGGGGTACATACCATGCACCTCACCTCTGCCATTCTGTTGCTGAGGTGGAAAAACCATTGATTCAGATTCAGCTCCAAGTAACACTGTTTTTTAGGTTTCAAGTATTAGACCAATGTGGTTGACATTGACAGAGTTGAATTACTACAACAACAGAGCTACAGAGAAAGAGAGCAAACGTATATTAAAATTATACTCCTATCTATGTCAGATAAATGCTCCTTTTGACTTGTTGTTCATCTAGCACACATACAAACAATGGAATGAATGTATATCACAATCACAAGGTCAGCAGCATTGGCATTGGCAATGCATCTCATCCAAATCTGGCACCCGGGTTCCAATGCCAATGTGAATAGTCAATTATACAAGCAGAATCCCATTGCAAAATGAGTGATCCTCCACATGCTTTGATCCAGTTTTACTTTGGCTTTGCTTGGTCGTGGAGCTTTGCTCATGAACATCTTTGCTCAGGCTTCGCTCATGAGTCATGATCATGAGCATTTCTGATGCCAATGACAATGATGCGCCAATGCCAATGAATAGTATGGACAATAGTCAATTGGACAATGGTCATTTGGACAATCAGAATTAAAACTCCGACCCATTGCCATTGCAGCATGGAGGCATAATGAGTGATCCTCCGCAGGCTTTGCTCTACCTAGTTCTGTGGTAGGTGCCGTATGTACTTTGTCTTCACTTAGGCTTGCTTTGCTCATGAACACTACACATACTATGTACCATGTGATTTTTGCTCACGCCAAGCTCACGCACAGGCTCTGCTCTCAATCAAAGCATCATCAAAGATTCCCAAAAGATTCAATACTGGTTCCCACATCGAATGCTATGCGGCTGTCAATGTTCTTTCATTTTCCACTTGATTTGGCCGCCGTCATTTTTGTCATGTGCGTGCGCGCTACCATGTCCATTCCTCTCTAGACTCTCTCTAGAGGTACGGACGCGAGGCCCGCCACCGTCGGTCGGCCGGCCGGGTCGACGACGGACGAGTCTCATAGGTAGATCCCATCAGTAGAGCAAGCGGAGCAAGTGGAGCAATGGTGCAACAATCCCCTGCTTCCAGCCCCTCGTCGAGCGGGGGTGTCGTCGCGACGAAATCCATCGGTTTCGGCATACTGGGCGCGATCATGCAGCAGCTTTCGTCCTACTACAGCAGCACGAGGTCGTACATATACGATGCCTTGATCCTGCACATGACCGAGAAATGGTACCGAGCAGTGCTAACTGGTCTCGAAGACGGGTCGGTTTTGATCGACGTCGGGATCGGAACGGGAGGCGCGCTCCTCCGCTGTGCCGACCTCGTCAAGTCCAAAGATCTGAGGGTCGTGGGCATCGACATCGATGCGGCTTACGTCGCGTCCGGCAAGGCGTCCGTCGAGGAGGCTGGTCTTTCTGATAAGGTTTCCATCGACGTGGTTGATGTATACGAAGGCAAGGATAGATTGGTTGAGCTCGCGAAGAAGATGGGAGCAACCGCTGACTCTGATGGAAACTATGTCGACGCCGTCTACTTCTCGGGCTCCTTCTCGTTGCTTCCTGATCCAGTGAAAGCACTGCAGCTGGTGTCGAAGCTAGTGAAGGGAAACAATGATGGGAGTTCAAAGAAGGGGACCATCTTCATCACTCAAACTTATCAGCGAAGGACGCCGTTCTTTTTGCCGTACGTGAAACCCCTTCTGAAGTATGCAACATCCATAGATTTTGGTCAGCTAGTGAGGGAGGAGCAAGTTTTGGAGACGTTCAAGAGCAGTGGATTGGAGGTTGTCGAACATGGAGTGATTCCTGGCAGTGTGGACAACTCGCTCCAGGCAGCTTATCTTTCCATTTTGAGGTAACAAAACTTACACAGCCAGGGTTAATGATACACATAAGATATTGTTCACGAAACGGAATTCTCTACTGGTATACATAAGCTTGATGGAAGTGTGTAGTGAAACACGCTGCCATTCATGGCAGCGCATGGACAGCTCGCTCCAGCCTTGTCACCTTTCCAGTTTGGTGTCTAGCTTTCGAGTGAGTGTTACATCATTACAACAATTGTTGGTGACATAAATTTACAGTTATGGTAGACGATCGCGCTATTTCGCAAAAGAACTCTTCTATGACTGATGCAATGGCAGCAAGATCTGGCATGCTAGGCTGGAGGATTCGCTAATCTAAAATCAACCAAGGGCCTCCCAGTCCAAGATTGGATACTAGTGACCCAACTGTCTCTTCGCCTCCTTCACGATGACGTCGGCGGCATAATCCACGTCCTCCCCGGAAGTGTCCGGTCCAACGCTCAGCCTCAGCGTCCCGATCGCGTATTCCGGAGGCACGTTCATGGCCTTCAGCACGGCCGAGTACGGCGCGTCCGGTCCCGCCGAGGACGAGTGGCACGCCGACCCGGCGCTGCACGCCACCACCTCCCCGATGTTCGCCAGGAGCGCCCCACTCTGCACCCCCCTCATCCCTATCGACAATGTGTTCGGGAGACGGCTCTTGGGCTCCATGGGATGATGGATCCGCACCGCGCTCGGCGCCCCCCCTGACTGCCCCCGGAGCAGGTCGCACCCCGGCCGCTCCCGCCCCAGGCCCTCGAGGCCCTTGACTATCCTCGCGCTGAGCCGATTTCTCATGGCACGCATCCGCGCCGCGTTGTACTCCCACCCCGGCACGTGGTCGCCCTGGGGCAGCGTGCGCATCTCGAAGAGCATGTCGGCCGCTCGTCCCATCCCGACTATGTACGGCACGTTCTCGGTCCCGCCACGGCGTCCGCCCTCCTGGCCGCCACCCATGAGGAGGATGCTCCCCCCGCCCTCTGGATTCGTCCTCCCCTCTTCGGCGAAGCACCCCGGGCGTATGTACAGCGAGGCTATGCCCTTGGGGGCGCCGAACTTGTGTCCCACTATGGTGACCATGTCCGCCCCCCGGTCCGGGTGCGCCAGCCCCCTCAGATCTATCTTCCCCACCGCCTGCGCCGCGTCGGTGTGAAACAAAACCTTCCGCTCCCTGCAGGCCGCCGCTATCTCGAACACCGGCTGGACCGACCCCACCTCGTTGTTCGCCGTCATGACCGTCACGAGCGCCGTGTTCGGTCGGATGGCATCCTCGACGTCCCTCGCCGAGACGACCCCCTCGCTGTCCACGGGGACGTACGTGACCGATATCCTGGGCGACAGGCCGTCGGGTCTGGCGTAGGAGTCGAGGCACTGCGTTATCGCCGGGTGCTCGATGCTCGTCGTGACGACGTGCAGCGTCCCGTCCGAGGGGTCGGCCTTGTGCCGCGACGAGAGCAGCGACATGCGGATCGCCATGTTGTTCGATTCGGTGCCGCATCCCGTGAAGATGACGGAGGACGGATCCGCAGCGCCGTCGCTCCCCCCATTTTGCTCCGACTCCTCCTCCGGTCGGATCACGCGAAGGAGCGATCGGCGGGCGCGGTCCACGGCGAGTCGCGGCTCCCTCCCGAAGCTGTGGGACGACGACGGATTGCCGAAGTGTTCCGTCAGGTAGGGGAGCATGGCGTCCACGACGGAGGGGTAGATGGGCGTGGTGCCGTTGTAGTCGAGGTAGACGCACTTCTTCTTGGCCGGCCCGTCGGCGTCCTCCCGCCGGCGGACGTGGCCGTCACGGTGTTGGTGGTGGTTACCGTCCATCGCGCCGACGACGGCCGAGCGGCGATGCAAACGGAAGGATCCAATGGGCGCGGCGATGCCTGTCGTTGGGACGGAGCGGGCAGCGAACTGGGGCGAGAAGAAAGCTCTTCTTATTAGGCCGAGATGCAGGAGGTTCATGGACGGACTTGATCTCCTCGATCGACCGCGCGCTGGCCTCGAAAGTCGGCATAAAAATTGCTCACATGATGGGTAATATAATTAGGTCTTTCCAGCGATAGTAGCTCGTATCATGCTATGGCTGGAATACGTGAAAATATCGCTAAACTTTTCATTTAGCAGATGGCAGTTGGCTCAACTGTCGAAATCAAAGATACAAACGATGGTAGTTCTATGTAAATTCTATGATTGTATATTATCGGGACAAATAGTTCATTAAAAAGTAATTCGTAGTCAAAGAATATGTTGTAAAAATGTGTTTTTCCACGTTTCATAAACAAATGCATTTAATTTGTTAATTTCAACGTAGGTATAATAGGTATTATGGTTGTCTAATTAACTCTGAAGCACTCTCTATTTCGTATAAATCAGAGTTTCAGATTTACATAGTCCTATTTGACACCAAGTAGTACAAGCAAGAAGCAACCACGAAGCAACACTGAAGCAAGGGCGGGCGGCGCAGAGGCTACATACATAATTATTATCGGCGGCGGCGGCGGCGGCCGGCGGCGGGCGGGCAGAGACTAGACTCGCGATCGAAGATTTTAGGTAGGCCGAGCGTCGAGAGTCGAGAGTCGAGAGACCTTCACCGCAATCAACCATGCACGGCCGCATATCGCCCGAGAGCTACGCGCTCACCCCCGAGCAAGTCGAAGCATTCCACAGGGACGGATGCGTGACCCTTCCGAACGTGCTCACGGAGGAGGAGGTGGCCGAGATCGAGACGGTGTTCGATCGGTTCCTCAGCCGGGATATACCCGTGCCAGGAAAAGATTTCTGCGACATGTCCAAGCCGTTCGGCGTGCCGTTCGAGGAGTGGAGCATCGTCAACTGCATGCTTCCCACGACGTACTGTCCCGAGTTTAAGGGCAACATCTTCGAGCGCCTCACTGCCCACATCGCGAAGCAGATACATCCGGAGATAGAAATGGCCAAGGACTACGACCAGCTTCTCAACAAGTGGCCGCGCAAGACGGACGCGGTGTTTGCGTGGCACCAGGACATGGGATACTGGCCCGGTCCCAAGGCGCTGGGAGTCGACCTCACGGCGACGTGCACTTTTTCCCTGGCCATAGATGACTCCACGGAAGTAAATGGGTGCCTGCGATACGTGCCTGGTTCTGGTGTCGAGAGGAAGCTGAGGGAGCACGCCCCCCTGTCGGGATCGAGGGATGAAGGACATGCGCTGACGATCGACGTCGACGAAAAAAAGGGCGACGTGATCAAATTGGCACAATGTATGAGGGGGTCAGTGACGGTTCACGATGAGTTTGTGGTGCACGGCTCCGGGGGAAATGGCTCCGACAGACAGAGGAGAACCTATGTCCTGGCCTACAGACCGAAGGCGGTGGTAGATGCGGAGAGGAGGATAGGATTCACACATAGCCACAACGACGAGGTCAATTGGGACACGTTTCAGGATGGGGAGGCCCACAGGAACAAGGAGCGAAAGCAACGAGATATGTATTGAGTTCTACTACTCCTTCGCAAATAACCAGCGGACGTGGAAAGCACAAGGAGGTCTTGGACACGGCAGCTATGTATGTGTACGATCATTTGCATGACGCATTACTCTCCTTCAATGGGGAGTTGGTGGTGCCACTTGCCAGGTATGATGTCAGAAGTAGATGTCAATTGTATGAGTTGTTTTGCCAATAGGGTCCCAAGTCCCCATCACTTCATAACTACTTTGTAGTTGCTCGTTGTCTCGAATTGTTCCTCTATCTACTGCTCGTCCATGCCAACATGTCAGTTCATATGGTAATGGTACTCATCTATCTGTACTCATCACCTCTCGGCAATCGGGCAGATGACCCTGCAACGCCACTCTCTAGAGCTACCTAGAGTATTGTACTGTTTCGGGTTCTCATTTTTATGTAGGCATAGGCAGTTAGGACCCTGCCCCTCACGAGATGTGGGCGGGGGCATTCCTTCTCCCATTCTTTCTCCGTTGGAAGGTTGCAACACTTGATAATCCGCCATAGGTATGTAGGTGGAAGGTTTTTTGCGCCACCAAGGCGCCTTCGCGACCGTCGCATTCTTTCAGCCTTGGGAGGTCGCGACAATGGACCCTCTGTATTGGCGGCGACCAACCATTGATATCCCCGCCAAGCTGCACTGCGTGAACATACCCGGCCCTGTAGAGTCAATGAAAGAGCAATGAGAAATATCAGGTACTGCTTCTTGCTGGGGTTGCTGACTGGCGCTTTCGCCATCCAAACCTGCTACCTCATCGCCTCATACTTTGACTTCATCTGGGCTCGCAATCCGCTGTTCATCATTGATTGCGATGATTGCAATAATCGTCTCTCCAAGGGGGCGGCGTGGTACCCTACAAGAGGGACTCCAACGGAAAATGACGATTCCGATGATGATGACGAGCGACCTCGCATCATTCGATCTACAGCTGGCACAACTGCCTTGAGAATGATCTGAATTAGACGGGCTTCGTGCAAGTGTAGCCTCTCTCAACATACATATTGCTAACAGTGCCAGATGTCTGACCACATGGGCGCACGTACCTACCGATACGTGACGAGATAGTAAAGAGTGTTGAGACGCTGAAACACGTAACGTACATGTTTGGGCAAAGGTATCCTAACTCTTTCGTTCTTATTCAAGAAACGAAACATCTATTGTATGTGGAATGCAAAAGGGCTTTTTGACGAAGGAAGTATCGTTTGATCCATAGAATGCAAAAGGGCTTTTTGACGAAGGAAGTATCGTTTGATCCATAGAATGCAAAAGGGCTTTTTGACGAAGGAAGTGTCGTTTGATCCTAACTTCTGTGAGTATCTATCAAACCATGCCAGCGAGATACGTTTGGCAGGTCGGTGAGTTAAATTGATTAATGCGGTAGGTTCGATTGAACACCATATCATTTCAATTCTTTTTAGAGAGAGGTGGTTTTAGCCAAGTCGTATCATGTATCATGTAGCCCAGGCATTGATGCTCAAGCAGACCCCCAGTTGCAACCTTCATATCAAACACTGGAAAAGAATCTCAGGCATTGATCTTTATCAACAGAGATGATTCTTCTCATATCTTCTCATTTCTTAGGCATGACGAAGGCATCAGGACATCCCGAAGTGGAGAAGAGTGTCGGGTTGTCGTTGGGAGAAGTCAACGCATTCAATTCCTCCATCTCCTTCGCCGACAACTTCCAATCGAAGGCGCCGGCCCTAGCCATGAGGCCCGCGCTGCACGACCCGTCGTCGCGGCAGACATTCGTGCCCAACCCAAAGTCCGTCGCCGTGGGTCTGACGCTGCACCCCGCCCCCTGCTGCAGGACCCACTGGAGGGCCACCTCCTCCGGACTCCGTCCGTTCGCCTCGGCGATATTTTTCAGCACGGAATTTTCCCCGACGAGTTCGGGGTTCGGCCCCGGCTCGCCCACCGCCCCGTACGCGAACGTCCTCACGCCCTTCGAATCGCAGAACGATCGCAGACCCCTGGGATCGGGTCCCATTCCCACGTGGAGCATGTAATAATTCAACGCCGGCTTGACCTTGGCGGTCTCCAGCACGCACTTCATCGCCTTCTCGCAGTAGTTGATCACGCCCACGCTCCTCGTCTTGCCGCTTTTCAGGGCTTCCTCCATCACGGCCCACTGCGCCTGGATGACTTCGCAGTCCGGGCTGTCGCGAAGCATGAGCATGTCCACGCTCTTCACGCCCAGGATGGCCAAATCCTCGTCGATCTGCTTACGCGCCATCTCGGCCGCGTCCTCCGGCGATGTGCCGGGCGGGGCCTTGCGAATCTTCGTGTTCAGGAACAACTTCTTCCTCGCCGCCGATCCTCCCGCCTTGAGGTACGCGGCCACTCCGTCCCTCTCCTTTCCGGGGTGAAAGTCCACGTGGGCGATGCCCGCATCGAGGGCGTACCCCACCGCGCGCGTGGTGTCCTCCACCGAAAGGCCCACGGTGTTCAGCGCCAAAGTGGGAAAGCGCACGCCTCCATCGAGCGTCCACTCGGGTATCTTCGACTTCCCGGCGGCGACGGCTGCTGCGGGAGATGCCGTCAACGTGGCGCCGCCCAGGGCGAGGGGAGTGGAGAGGGCCAGCGTCGACAGGCCGAGGTTCGTCGCGGCCTCGCCGAAGAAGAGTCGACGGTCGACGTCGCGCCCCTTGGCCGCGGCCGCGGTCGTCGGCTTGGGGCCGTCGAGGCTGAAGCCGGCGACGGCCGAGAGGACGGCGAGGGGAAGGATGCACCGCAGGCTGGCCATCGTGACAAGGATATTATCGAGGTATTATGGTCGCCATTGACGACGACATGAACTTGCTCTGCCGCGCCCTTCCTCGATCTTGTGATCGGCTTTGTTCTTGCTGGAAAAGATGAGTCAAAAAAAAAAGTGAATGACGCGATGACGATTGCAAGATAGATTTAGGTATGGATAATACACGTAGGAATTAATATCAAATCTTCCGCGAACAAACATCACCTAACTACCTACCTACCTATGTAGGTATCGTACCAATGATGTATCACGCAACCCCCGCCCCCCCCCCCGTCGCCCGTCGCGTCGACAACGTCTCGGCGGCGCCTGGAGCGAGTATGTACCATAGTTGGGGCCGCCGCCGTGGGCGCAAAGGCAAAGGCCGCACAGCATTTTCATTTATTTGAACTTGGATGCTCGCACAAAGTTGAGCTGGTTGGCAGCGTGGCAAGACAGGCGGCTGCTTGAGAACCCACTCAACAACGGTCCAAGACAAGGGGAGGACGACTCTTGGTTGAGAGGAGGCGGAGAAGAAGAATGGACGGCCATTATTATCCCGACGATCCGCCCTCCTCGTTTGCAGCAGGGCGGCTCAAGCGCGAGCGCGACGATGGGGAGGATGATTTGGATAAGGAGGACGTCGTTTCGAACCCGCCGGCAGCAAAACGACGTCGCCATCGCGGCCCAGACCTGGTGTCGTTCTACCGGCCGTTCCCTTGCGCGTTCGGGGGCCGCTGCAACTTTCGTGACACATGCTCGTACCACCACGGCGATTCGACTCCCTGCGACTGCGACGACGCCTTCTGTCCCCGGGGCCACGCCCATCGACGGGCGCCAAGGCGCTGCGACCACGGGCCGTCCGATCGGTGTCGCTGGAACCTGCTGAAAGAGTGCTCCCACCACCACGGCGTCCCGCGAAATTGCGAATGCGACGACGTCGCCTGTCCCCGGGCGCATCCCCGGCGGGTCCACCGGAATGTGGAGCTGCGCGAGGCGAAGAAGAAGGAGCATCCACAATGGAAGGAGCGGGCGGAGAAGAATGCCCGAGAGCTGTACGTGGGCCTGCCGCCCAATGCGCAACTGTCGGTGTCTGAGATCCACACCTGGTTCAGCGACATGATTGCACGCGACAATGCCGATCCATCAATGCTGGAGGACCCGATTCTGGGCGTGCAGATTGATCCGGAAAAACGGTTTGCATTCGTCGAGCTGCGGTCGGCCGCGGTGGCAACGGCGTGCCTCGCGTTAGACGGGTCGAACATATTGGGCCGGGGGCGCGTCGACGTGCAGCGTCCCAAGGATTTCGACCCGTCCGTTGTGGCGCGTGCTGGGGAGAAGAAGAAGAAAGGGGCGGGTGCTGGGAAAAAGAAGAAGGGAAAGGAGGGGGCACGAGGAAACTCCAAACCAGAGAACCATTACCACAAGTGGAGGAGGGAGGAAAAGGCACGGTCTTCGAATGGGGAGACGAACGCGGAGCTGCGGAAGCGCTACCTGGAACTTTTTCCGGAGCGTCGTTAGGACTGTAATCCCTTCTGTCTATAAAGTGCTCACACGAGATATGCACAAACAATGTCTTTAGTCTTTACCTTCATTGCAGATGAGCTAACGCTACTACGGCGCCCAGAAAATTGGAAAGAAGGAGTGATGGTGATAGAGAGGAGAGAGGAGTGTTGACGGTGATGTGATAGAATAGGCAAGTGAATGGATGGATCATTCGCAGAAGTCCTTGATGTCATATCAGTCTTATTTGTGTATGCATACAATATATGTATCCCCCTCTCTTTTCATTTCCGCTCCTGCCTACTCTCCATCTCGATTGTATCTTTGTTGCAATTTCCGCTTGTGTCCTCCCATCGCATTTCTCGAATATATCTTTGTGTTGCGCTTCCCCAATAAGAGCTACTCATATGTTATATCGCTGCTTGCTTCACGGCCACTCTTCACGGCCACTGATAATCAAACCCCTTACAATACCGCAGGCAGGCCATCGTGACAAGGATATTATCGCGGTATTATGGTCGCCATTGACGACGACATGAACTTGCTCTGCCGCGCTCTTCCTTGATCTTGTGGTCGGCTTTGTTCTTCGCTGAAGCACGAAGATGAGTCAAAAAAATGCATGACGCCGATTAGGTACGATGGCAAGATCCACGTAGATTCATGGATGATAAACGTAGGAATTAATATTAAATCTTCCGCGAACAATCATTTGCGGAGCTGCACGAACTAAGTCAGTATGCAGCATGCAGCAACGAACGGGGGGATCGGGGATCGGACCGACGATGGTGCTCGTTCGAGCTGCGGCTTCATTCGATCTTGCTTCGCTCGACTCTCGACTGGGAGCTGGGAGCTCACTTCTCTGCCCAATTAATGCTCTGAAAGTGCTCTGTAGTGGAAGGCAGGGAGCCAAGGAAGTCGTCTCATAAATGTTGCAGCGGGTGAGACTAACACGAGCAATCGTAGATTGCGGACGATACAACCGTCAGATGGGTCAAATAGCGGCGAAGATGTCGACCAGTAAAAAGTACCCGCCGCCAGCGGTCATGGGCTCCGAGTCCATCATGAAGAAGAAGGCTCACGGAACGAGCGCCACTCCCGTCCAGGAAAACCTTCGATGGCAGTGCGATCGAGACGTCGCCGACAGAATATCTAACTTCAACCGTCGCTACGCGGAACGTTCCGGATACTTCAAGACCCTGCCCGAATTTCTCGACGAGGCGCAGGACACCCCCGCCGACGCGGAGATGACATTTTACGATTCCAACACTGGCAAACCACTCTTCCATGCGCCTCGAGGTCGGACGATGGAGCAGTTCCTGCTGGAGAGTCGACGTCACGGATGGCCGAGCTTTCGAGACGCCGAGGTGAATTGGGATTTCGTCCGGGTGCTGAAGGACGGGGAGACTGTGAGCGTGGACGGGACGCACCTCGGCCACAATTTACCCGATGATAGAGGGAGTCGGTACTGCATTAATCTGGTGTGTGTGGCGGGGCGTCCGAATGATGGCAATGCGGAATCCTCTTGAATTGATCCCACAGGTGGGCATCGTGCTTTGTCTGGGCATCATGGTACCAACAGCTATCGCATCTACACCAAAATTGCACTGGGCTGGAGACAAAAAAAATACTGTAGGCATGGCTGGGGTGGACACATCCAGCTTGCCTTGTCGACCAGCGCGTGCCCCTTCGTGAATCTATCCTAGGTTGAAGCCACCCTATTAGGCCTTCACTGTTCTTGCTAATGCATATTTATTTATCTGAACTCGATAGCAACATTGCTCCGCCATATCGAATATGGGAGTACATATTGGAGCATACTACACGGTCACTGTCACCGGAAAGATAGCCTCATCCCAGTCTATACAGCTCAATAGTCGTCGGATTCATCATCATACTCGTCAAACTCTTCGCTATCCATTTCCATGTCCTCCTCCTCGGAATCCTCCTCCATTATTCCGCTTTCAACCCCCACCCCAACGGTCACGGGCACGCTCTCCTCCAAGATTTCGCACTCCAAGTCCACAATGTATTCCCTGACCTCGTTCTCCACCTTGGTGAAGGCGTTGGCCACGCCCTTCCACACCAGCTGTCCGATCAGGAGCTTGAGCGGGAATCCCGCCCGCGCGATCCTCCCCCACGTCGTCCACTGCCCCCAGAAGGGGGCGCTCACTAGCACCCTCCCCACGACGTACTCGATCAGCGGCATGAGCAGGACGAGCGCGCTCAGCACCGCGAGCACGAGGAGCGATCGCAGCGCCATCCCGTTCCCGCCGTCGAGCAGCACCGAGCTCACGAGGAACCCCTTGGGACCCACGTGCTGCAGCAGGCTGTACTCCGACTCGTCCGCGAACCAGCTCCTCAGTATCGAGTACCGCGAGTGCCACATAGGCTCGACCTTCGCGGGATCCGTCCTCCGCAGGCGGTTGAGGGCCGAGAGGGATATCCACTGGTCGGTCCCGAGGGGGGCCACGACCTTCGTCCCCGGCTCGGCGTCGAAGGAGTAGAGGCAGCTGCGCGGGTCGTCGTCCGTGCTGAGGGCGCAGTCCCAGTCGACGCGCTCGGGGGGCTTCTCTCCGTCGGGCGTCGAGACGCTGACGATGGTGGGAAGGGGCACGCCGCGGGAGGCGAGGACCTCGGTGAGGTACGTCGAGCGGAGCTGGTAGAGCATCTGCTGCTCGGTCCGGTACTTCAGGAGGCGCTCGCGCTCCTCCCGGAGCCGTTTCAGCTCGGCCTCGTCGGAGTCCCCGTCCGCGCCGTCCATCTCGGCGGTGGACGATCCGCCGCGGACGGAGAGCGACGTTGTCGAGGCGGAGCCGAGGACCGGAGCGTCGAGGCGCCATCGCGCCGACGGCCGGGCCCAGCCTCGGCTCGCGCCGTGGCACACCGTCGCCGCGGCGGCTACTAACAGGGCGGAAGCTTTCATGGTCGCCGAGCGGTGATGTGAGACAGTGTGAGACCACGGGACGGACGCGCGGCGACGGATCGGGAGTTGATTGACGACATTGGGGCGGGCGACCTTCACGTGGAACCACACAAGTGATGTATTATTAAGCTCATTACCTATTTACATTTTTGAAAGTTATTTTTGAGAAAATAACAGGTAGAAGAACGGGCCTTAGCCTCAGCACACCGCCCACCCGCCCACCGCATAAATTTTACCCTTGGGCAAGCGCGCGTGATTGCTTTTTCGCAGTCCCACGTCTCCGTGACATGGGACTCAGCCATCACCGCGTGAGAAGTTAGCGATCCGTCGCCTCCCGTCAGATGGCACGCGAATGATCATTTCGCGGCCGTCAGCGCCGCCCGACGGATCCATCGACATCTACATCCTCCGCTCGATCCGTCCTTGGTGCCGCGGTGAGCGGGGGTGCATTGCTTCATAAGAGAAACGATTTTGAATTTTCGTCCATGCTTTGAAGGAGCTCGGCAAAGCTCGGACCTCATCGTCGAGGTGTTAGCCTCTGCCCTCTGCTGGCGTCTCCTCTTCGGAACCTTGGAGTTGATCAGCGATGTCTACTTGACAATGCTGTTAGTGCGCTAGCAGTTGCAGATGGATTGACGCGACTTGGGCATGAAAAGGCATGAAAACAATGGCAGACGACAAACGAATAGGGAAGCGAGGAGACGGGGGCTACAAGAAGAACGGAGTGGATATGGTAGTGGAATATGGAGAGAAAGTACATTGATGCCAGGATTGAGAAAGAGTGGCCCCGTGGTCAAAATGATGGCACTCTTGATCTTCATCGATCTTTCCAATCAATATATTGCCCGGATGGCTGCGATTATGATTTACATCCAATGCTTTTGGAAGGCACGCATGGATACTCAAGCAGCGGGCTGATGCATGGATTGTTTGTTCCAATGGTGTGTTGCGTACTTTGCTGGTGCTATGATGGATTTGACATCTTCACAATCGCTTGAGCAATGTGTGTCAAAGAGATTCTTCGAGCAATTGGCCGACCATGGTTAATGCTCTTTGATTGGAGAGCGATGGCCTTGAGAAATGAGTATCCCATCCAGGCAAGTGACAAGTAGGGGTAGTGGTTTCGTGGCAAGCAGAGCTCGCGCTTAGGCAAATAATTGAAACGAGAGGAGAATGGAAGTAGTACAAAAGTACAGATGTGTAATGTGATCAAATGTGATGCGAGGATAGCATTTTTGCGCTCTGCTGGTGTAGAGAGAATGAGAGCAGATGATAGTACCGCAAAGAGTAGTACTTTCGAGGGCAGAGATGTGCAGGAGTGTTCGGCTTAATAAGCGACAACAATCTAATAGGCATCGGGGAATGTGAACAGTAGATTTAATGGTGCATTATTGTAACAGTAGACCTACAAGTAGACCCGTGCAAATGAAACTCAACATATAAGTGAAAGATAGCAGCATCTGCATTCGTCTACCACTACAACCCATTCGACAGCCTCAGTCCGTACTTGAGTCCAAAGTTATGTTCATTGGACCCTTGCATTGATAAAAACACATCAAGGTCCAAAAGTCTATGCTGCCATGGAACGTTGGGTCAAAGGGTCCCTATTAGCCCCGGCCTCCTCCTCTGTGACAACAGAATCTTGGGCCTATCCATCTCCTTTTCTTCCCCAACTTCTCTATTCTCTTCTCCAACAATCTTGTCCTTCAAGAACTGCTCCCGTTCTTTCTCCTCCGAATGAACTATAATCTGCTCATCGCCCATCACCTACACTAGCGATGTCGAGCCATTCACCCACCCTACCAATTGCCATCCAGACCAAAGTAGATGTTGCTGCATTGGACTCAAATACATTCCATTCACCAACAAAGTCAATGGCTCGTCTTTTTCACGGCACATATCCGCCCATCTCGAGTAGTGAAGACTGCCATCTTGATGACGGCCTCATCTGCCATGAGGTCAAAGATGTCAGAATCGAGCTATTCGCATGC